>JAJLWT010000082.1:0-28170 GCA_030570835.1 Suhomyces tibetensis
GGGGGGAATAAAAGGGGGGGGGGGAAGGGGATTGTGGTATTTTGGTTCATATTTAGGCTAGGGGGGGACCACCTGGATGGATAAAGTCACCCATCGTCTCATCGGTTTGTCACCCCATCATCTCATCGTCTTATCACCCCATCATCTCATCGTCTTATCACCCCATCATCATACTTCGTATGTGGCTTCGTGAGTGGCTTTGTATCTTCATTGCTTCGTATCGTTGTGCTTCGTATCGTTGTGCTTCGTATCGTCATCTCCTTGCGACACATTTCCTGCTACAACATGGCGGGCGCATTATTTTTTGTCGGTGCGTCAAATGAGGTTGAAACGGCCTTGCGTCGGAGATGAATGTCCGAGGCTTGCCGGTGGTGGTGGTGGTAGTCTGGTGATAATTTTCGGGTGGTGGTTAGGCTTCTGTTGCAGTCTCTTCCTGGCGCTGACAGTTGTTGGCTCTTTATTTTTGCACCCGGTGGTGGTGGTGGTAGAAGTATTTTCGTTGGGTTCTTCCGTTGATTCTTCCGTTGGTTCTTCCGTGGGTTCTTTTGTACTTCTGATGTGTCTTCCGTTTCCAACTTCTTCCGTTGTTCTGTTTTTTTGTTTCTGTTCTTTCGCCACGGTCCCTTCGTGTTCCGTCTTCACCCATTAGGCTTTCTACGTTGTCCGTTCCACAAATATGTTTCACAACGTTGGCTTTCGTCATTTCTGCCGCCTTTTCTTCTTTACTGCATTCCCTTGCATTGTATTTTCTTCGGTGTGGTTCTTTCTGCATTTGGTTTTCTGTATTCTTTCGAATCCTGTTCTCATCACTTTTTCATGGTACTCTTCTCGTTACTCTAATCATAACTGTTCTTTTTTATCTTTATTCTAACTACGTTCTCGTCTTGTCCTTCTTCTCTACGTCCTTGCCCTCTTCTCTACGTTCTCGTCTTGTCCCTCCTCTCTACATTTTCGTTCTTTCATTGTTCGTTCGTTCTTTATTCGTTACCGTATCTAATACAAATACCTAAAGTCGGCTGAAACCTTCGAGCCGTCATTACCCTTTCCTAATTCTCTTGTCCAGTTCATGGTTCCTGCCACGATCTTCTTGTTCAAGTATATCAAACGGAATCTCAAGATCACGGCCACAACTATAGCACACAAGATAAACGCACAGTTACACACAAATGCCGTCAAGTATCTAGGAGCTGCTGACGATGGATACAAGTACGAGTTCCAGATGGACGTCGAGTTGGAAATGGCATTCATCAATGCAATGGCCACCGCTCTCTTGGCCGGTGGTCTAGGCGTACAGTTTGAAAGCCACGACAAGATCGTGGTGAAGGAACAGTACAATGACGGAATCATGATACACATGGCAAAGTACCGGGCACCGGTGTTGAGGGTGCATGCTGAGATGATGAACGAGACCAACGCTACCACCAACGGAATCGTCACATGGAAAAATCTCTCTCCGGTTTTGTCGGCATGTCTGGCCCACAAAAATGTGGCCACTACGGCAATGCAGTAAGGAGGAGCGGTCAAACAAAGGGTGGTGGTTCTATTAAAGTTCAACGTCTGGACAACCGATGGGAAGAAGTTGGTAACACCACATGCAGCAACAAGGAATGATAAAATGAAGGTGACTAACCATACCTTGGCATCTTTAACGGCAAGAAGAAGCCCAGTCATGGTGGATTCTTGGGCCTCGGAATCGGAATCGCTGGTACCAACATCTTGTTTCATCTTCCATTGCATAATATCCTTTTCTTGTTGGTTCAAGAACTTGGTGTTGGAAGGGTTGTCTGGAAGAATGAAGTATGCAAAAGGCACCGAACAGACGGTGATGGCTCCTTCGATGATAAACAAGTATCTCCAAGAACGTAAGCCTCCCTTACCATCCATATTGTCCAAGATTCCGGCAGCGATAAGCCCACTCCAAGCACTACTCATCAAACTTCCGGAATAAAGAATCGAGTTACGGAGCGAAAGACTTTTTTTATCATACCAGCACGATAAAGTAGCCAAAGCAGCAGAGAAAAAACCGGACTCGACGATCCCCAATAACACTCTGACGGCAAGCAAACCTCCGTAACTGTGGACTGCACCGGTACAAGCGGATATTCCACCCCAGACGGTCATCAAAACGGAAATATAAAGCGAAGGTCTTCCCAACTTGTTCAACAACATATTGGAGGGAATTTGGAACAAAATGTACCCCACAAACAACACGGAAATACAGGTTTGGTACTGACTGCCCACTAAGCCCAAGTCTTCTTCCAAACCACCCAATCTTGCCGAAGCAATATTATTTCTGTCCAAGTAGTTAAGAATGTAGATGTAGATCAACATGGGCATCAAACGCATGTCGATTTTACGGGTTGTTCTTTTGTCCAAAGCTTTCAATTCCTCTTGGGTCAAGCCTTGGAGTGATTCTGGAAGATCAAAGTATTCCAACTTGGGTTCGCTATCCATGCCAAAGAGCTCTTCCTCTTTTCTGGAGTCCAAGGTCTCGACATGGGCGATGTCGAGTTTGTCCTTCGTATCTTCAAAGTGGGTGATTTCGGCCGACTTGCGGGAGTAATCGAAGTCGTGGGTGCCGGCGATATCTGCCGGCTGCGTAGAGGTAGGAGGATAGGAAGGGCCGGACATGGTTTATGGAGAGAAAGAAAAAGGGACGGTGATCGGGGGGCTTTTATAGTTTGTAGGAAAAAGCTGCGAAAGAGTGGGGGATACGGCATCCATAGTGGGGTAGCATGGGGTAGGATTGACAGGAAAATTTTTGGGAGCGAAAATCCTGGCGAGTGAAACAATGGGGGAAAAGTGTGGGGGAGAAACTGCCCCATCTTTGACCCTACAGCAGGGAAAACAACGGGAAATCGATGGAAAAAAATTCACGGGATAGTACGGTGGGACGAGATCGTTACTAGTCGTAAACCTCCCACTTCTCTAGTGATCGGAGGGCTCTGAAATTGGTGTTCACGATCTTTGTCAATCCAATTTCTCCCCACCGAATTTTCCCCATTGTCCCAGATTCAATCCGGATTAACCTGCGTGAAGAATAATGTGGGGGAGCCGCGGGGCACACCAGGAGGGGGAAAACAGTTGTTGGGTGCACTATTGCCTTGTGTTGTATTGTACCCACGGGAAAAGGTTATGCCGCACAAAAGCGTACGTCCGGCACAGGGATCGTGGGGAGGAAAATAAAAAGAAACGAGGGGTTTGGTTGGGGTGGGGGATAATTGGTCTGAGTTTATTTGGGTGTGAACGACAGGTCAGGAGTGCGAGATTAGAGGGCGTCTGCTCGTGTACCTTCGAGTAGGAGCATCTGCCGGCGGGATCTGCAGCGACAACGCAGTAGCTTCGGGCCGTCATCGGAACTAATCTATCAGATGACGAAAGCGCATCCGCTACATGTGTATATACAAATGGTAAACCAGTGGCCCACAAGTGGCACGCAAACAAATTGCCCTATGTGGCACGTAACAAACTGCCTAATATGCGCAGCACTAAGTGCAACTTGTTGCCCCCCCCACTACCTGATCTCGATCACATCGTCCCTCCACCAGATCAAACGAGCCATGTCGCAGCGGACGGAGTCGTTCCTGGTGCGCGACATTTTTGCCACTAGCGTTCAATTGTGCCGCCAGTACTAGGCGCTTAATCAGGAGTACATCGTTTGCAACTTAAATACCACGCCAATTCATTGCATCACATGAACGAACCAGACTTGCACAAAGACTCTTCTGAAGACGAAGAGGAGTCGCTTCTCCGCCTATCGGGGTTGGCAAGAAGCCGGCGGGAGTCAGCAGCGGCCGCTGCTGCCAGCGCCAACCGAACCGAAGACGATGATGACGATGATGATATTGATGACGAAGACGATGATGACCAAGGCATGTACGTTGCCGAGGAAGATGAAGATGAAGATGACGATGACGATTTCATCGCCGATGATACAGATATCGAGCCAGCAGCTTTCCTAAGACGTCTTATGGATTCACGCAGACCAAGACTAAGCGAAGACCACAGAGGCGTAAGTAACGGAGTGGAAGCCGAAAGCGAAGAGGATCAAGCCAGCGAGGAAGATGACGGCGATGGAGACGATCCTAGAACAGAGTTTCTCCGTGCTATAGGTGCTCTTTCTGGAGCCGGAGCCCGTGGATCAGGTGCGCCCCTGGGATTCGATGATGTGGTTCTGAGACTAATGGGAGGAGGCGGGATGATGTTTGGAGGCGGGCTCATGAATCGCCAAACAAGCGAAATGGATGGCCTTATTGAAAATTTGAATCAAAGAGATGATCCGTATATCATTCTTGAAACCATCAATGAACTCTCAGAAAGATTACTAATGATGAACGGAATCACCGCGGAAAGATCGATTCCTGCCAATAAACTTGCTCATAGTTTGGTAAGTATCATGGAGGATCCAATATTGGCGAATGAACTAGAACTCCATTTGGTCACTTGTCGGTGTTTGTATAACTTCTTGGAAGTGAACCAAGATTTCATCCATGATGCTCTCAATAATAATGCTATTGAAGCATTGTGCAACAAACTTTTGGAAATAAGCTACATTGATCTTACCGAACAGGCCCTTCAGACCCTAGAAATGATATCAAGAGACCCCATATCCCACAATAAGATCATTGCTCATAATGGCTTGAAAGCATGTTTACAATACTTGGACTTTTTAACCATCCATGCCCAACGCAAGTGTCTCACAATTGTGTCTAATTCATGTACAAATATCTCAGTGGCCAATTTCAATATGGTTAAGAATGTATTTGAAGATATCGCCCATGTTGTGAGTAATCACAGTGATCCCTTGGTAGTAGAAAATGGATGGTTGGCAATTTCTCGAATCATCATGAGTTTCAAATTAAAACCCGAATTGTTGGATCAGTTGTTTTCGGGCAAAGCTTCTCTTCTCAAAGAACTCACCCAAATAATTTACACCAGTTGTAACAAATCACAGAACACCATATTGGAGAATGGGTCTTCGAATGTATCACTCAATTATAGTTCGTGTATCAGTTTACTCAAGTCTTTGGTGATATTATGTAGCCTCAGTGTGGAAGTATCACGAATCTTATTGAGCGAATGTTCTATTGGAGAAACCATCGTGAAATCATTAAACAAATACTCCAAGAACAAGACACTGGACCTTGAAACGACAAGCACACCAATTGGTGGATCAATTGAAGCATTAATGGCTGCCCCAAAGGAGCTCCTTTCTCAATTTTTAATATTGATAGGATACCTTCTTCCAATTCTATACAATTCTCAAGGAACACCCTATTTAAGAGATAATCATGAAGATTATTCCGAAAAAAACATCATAAACAATCAACGTATACAGTTATGTCGTGATACTATTCCCGATGCATACTTAAAATTCGTTGGTGATGTTTGGACATTATTAATCAATAGTTTTCTGGCAACAATGGAGTTTGAAACTCGGAAAAAGGTGGTAATCTGTTTATTACGAATTGTTTCTTCAAGTCCTGGAGGTGGTTTCGAAAGCATATCTGGTTTTGAAAAGATATCCAACCTCTTAGCCTCTGTGGTAAACCAAAGTAAGACCTCAATCCAAAAAGATTTCACATTCTCGGATACAGATGCAGATCATGATATCGATATGCTAAGCGACGAAAATGAAAAACTAGAAGAGAATGATGTCCCGGAATCCAAAGAAGAGGATGAAAACATTGGTGATGTTGATCATGATCATGACGACGTTGAAGATGACGAGGACGAATTTCATGATACCCATTCCAACATGCCTGTAGATACCACCAAATTGCATTCCTACACTTTGGTCTCTAGTTCACTTTTGATAGCGAAACACTTGATCAAGATCTCGCCACAATTATTCTTGAGAGATCTTGAGAAGGAGGGATTCGTTAACGACACCATTTCAATTAAAGACCACTTGAAAGGACACTTGAAACCTGAACCCAACGTTGAACAATTAGAGAAAGAAATCAAGATAAACGCCAGTTATATGAACAAGTATGTAGATGTTGAGTTCAGTGGAGATTATGAGTACAAGTTGACTGAAAACAAAGTCTTGACAGATATTTTTAGTGAAGCACGGGAGATTGAGGAGTTGTACCAACAATTGAGAGTTACTGGAGGCATTTCCAGCAACCCTGAACACTTGAAAGTTTTAGAAGACATGAACAAAAAACTCAAAGATTACGATACCATCAAAAAGTTTGACTTTGATCAATGGAGAAAACTTTGGAAGGTATTACAATCTACTTTTGATGGTGGGACCATCTCTAGTTTCGAGTTGATGTCTTCCAAAATTATCGAGAATTTAACTCACATATTCACTTCCGAGATTGATGTATTTGGATATGAAGGCAGTGACTGCTACAAATCATTTATTTCGGTATTCTTCATGGAAGGAGACAAAAGTTCTGCAGTGTTTCTTGTTCAAAAGCTTCAAGAAGCGCTCACAAGGTCTGAGTCCTTTGAAATCGTTTCTTCGGGAGTAGGACTTTCCGGGGGATACAATGCCCTCAATCAACAGGAACATTTTCACACTGCCATAATGGCTAAGCAAGTGAAATTAAAACTTTCTGCGGAACAAGATGGAGACAATAGTCTTCCAAATAGCATGCAGAATATGATTTTATCTGTTCATGCCATAGCCACCTTCAAATCAGTTGACTCTTTTGTCAAGCAGAGATTGAAATTCCTTGCACAGATTAGTGGAGCTGTTAGTGGTGGTCATATCATTGAAGAAGTCAATGATGAAGTGGACGAGGAGGGTGGAGTGGAGCTAAAAGAAGATAAGGAAAAGAATTTGGAGATTGAATTCTTGATTAATGGAGAAGTTATTCCAAATGAAATTACCATTTATGGAGCTGTGTACAAATCGTTACAGAAAAAGACAGATGAAATCATCAACCCCGACAAGATCTGGACAGCTATACATAATGTCACATATAGGCGGATTAGCACTTCAGTATCAAAAGAATCTAAACTTGCCATTTATAACAATAATACTGCTGAAAATGAAGAAGAAATTTATGATGCGACCACACTTAATATTCTCAAACTCTTGAAAGTTTTATTTGAAATGAACAACTATGTGAAAGACAACATTCCTAGAGCAGATGTGATTGCAGATGCGGAATTTATGAACTGGAAGTTGACTGTAAAATTGAACAGACAACTTGAGGAGCCTTTGGTTGTAGCTAGTGGGACATTACCAGGATGGAGTATTCATGCTACGAAACAATTTCCATTTACTTTCCCATTAGAAACGAGAATGTTCTTTTTGCAATCGACATCTTTCGGATATTCTAGACTCATACATCACTGGCAAATTCGTACCAATCAATCTAACGAAGAGAATGGTAGTTCGAGTGGAAACAATGGTCAACGGCCGCAGTTAGGAAGACCTACAAGACATAAAGTCAAACTTTCCAGAAAGATGATCTTACAAAGTGCAGTGAAAGTTCTTGCTTCTTATGGATCCACTCCAAGCATCCTTGAAATCGATTACTTTGACGAAGTTGGTTCGGGATTGGGACCGACTTTAGAATTTTATGCTACAGTGTCCAAAGAATTTGCGAAGAAGAAGTTGAAGTTATGGAGAAATACCGAGAATGATGATAATGATTTGGAAGGGTATGTGGCAAACGAATGTGGACTATTCCCATCGCCGTTGGACAAGACTCAAGCTACCTCCGAAAACGGACGGAAAGTTTTGTATTTCTTTGCATCCTTGGGTAAGTTCATTGCCAGAGCGTTGTTAGATTCTAGAATCATTGATTTCAATTTCAATTCCACATTCTTGAAACTAGTTCAATTTTTCAACCAACCAGAAAGTCAAAGAACCCATGCACGGGATTTCAAGAAAATGGTCACTATTGCAGGACTAAGACTGGTTGACCCTACACTTGCCAAGTCCATTGAGTTTTTGATGAAATATGTGAAGCAATTTCCACATGTTGAAGAAAGTGCAAGAGACGATCTTCAGATTGAAGGAACCACTATCAAAGATTTAATGATCTACTTTGAGTTGCCAGGATATCCTGAATATGAGTTATTCCCTGGAGGAAATGGAGCTGATATCCAAGTGACTTCTTCCAATATTGAGTTGTATATTAATCGGGTAATGGAAGCAACTTTATACACTGGGATTATCCATCAAACCAGAGCATTTATGGAAGGGTTTTCAAAGGTATTCCCTATTAATTCGATGGTTTTATTTACGCCACTTGAGCTTGTTGAACTCTTTGGTAATGCCGAAGAAGATTGGACATATGATACTATCAAGTCTACGATCAATGCCAATCACGGCTATAACAAAGAGTCCGATGCTATTAAATCGTTGGTGAACATTCTTGTTGATTTCGACGAGCAAGAGAAGAGAAAGTTTCTTCAATTTCTCACCGGGGCCCCAAAGCTACCTATTGGAGGGTTCAAAGCACTCAGACCAGAGCTTACAGTTGTTCGAAAGCATCCGGAAGAAAACCAACAAGATGATGATTATTTGCCAAGTGTGATGACTTGTGCCAATTACCTCAAGTTACCGAACTATTCATCCGAGCAGGTGATGAAACAAAGATTGTTACAAGCGATCCATGAAGGTGCTGGAGCATTTTTGTTATCCTAATGATGAGATTAGAATATAAAGAAGCATGGAAGTAGAGGTACAACACGAAGAGATGTACCGAAAGTTGAGATGAACAAACCATGAAAGACACCAAATGAAGAGTTCATGACAATAAAGAAATGTAGAAGAGTAGAAATGAAGCACATTATCAGCCAGTGACTTCAACTGAGTAGAACCGAATCTAGAATCATAGCTTATAGTAATTTTAAAGGTCGTGCGGGTCCAATTAGACCTACGGTTCATAATCTCCAGCCAAGCACCTCCCAGGCCCCTCCACACATCTTCCTCCACCAACATGACATTGCAATTGAACACCATAGTAGACAAGTTAGTTAGAGCCGCCCCTCCTGGCGAGTTGGGTGCCGTTGCTTCCGAGCTCGACGCGATTGTGCCGGGAGAAACCGCCACCGTAAACAGTGCTATTGAGGCCTATGTCAAGGAGAACGGGGCGGTGTTTTCATCCAAGTACATTGCTTCCAAGTACAACAAAGACCAGGGATCGACCAAGTACGTTGACCATGTGACTAAGAAGGCGTACAATATCGATTTGAGAACCCAAAAGGCTATTGACGTCGAAGACTACACGCCGTCTGTACAATACCCTGCTTACTACGACACGCTTGTCAAGCAATTGAAGGAGTACGGAAACGATCATTATCCGTCCACCTATGCGTTTACAGTAGTTCCTACCTCGAGCTCTGAAGTTCATGTCATTATCATTGGCCAGAGGATAAATCAAGAAAACTACTACACTGGCCAATGGAAGTCCATTTATACCATCAAAAACGAGTCATCTATTAGCGGCACTATTAAGCTTGATATCCATTACTACGAGGATGGGAACGTCCGTTTAACGTTTGACGAAAAGGTTGATCTGGGGCTCGCCAATGCTGGCGCCAGCGACATCGTCAACTTCATAAACGATTCTGAGAACAAGATCACCTTGAAAATCATTGAGAACTTCAACGAACTAAACCAGAAGTCCTTCAAGAACTTAAGGAGACTTCTCCCTGTAACCAGGTCCAAGATCAATTGGGGGAAGGCTATTGGAAACTATAGATTGGGATCCGATGTAGTTAACAATAAATAATAACCGGGCCACTATAGGCTCGCTAGATAAATGCAATATAAACACAAGGAGCTGGGAAATGTAACGCCACGTAGGCACCTTGAATCTGTATACTTCTTCTTGTGGGGAGGGTAGGGGTTGGTATTTGAATCGAGATCAGTCTTCGTCATTCGTCTTCATCTCAACTTGTACAACATCCAGATCACCACAAATCCAATCAAAATCAAGCCGACGATCCGGGTCAAGCTCGAGTTCCTATTCATCACGGTCCTTAGTTCACCGCTGGTTCTTTTGACCAGATGCATCAATTCACTGAAGTTGTCACTCAACGAGTCTAAGATCGAATTCTCTTGCTGGATCGAGCCATGGATATCGTTGTTGACGGTACTCCTGAACTGGTGGAGCGTCTGTGCTAGCTCGTCGAACCTATGATTGTTCTGCTGTTCTCTATGTGAATAAATGCCCTCACTCATGTCGTTGCTGTTGTTGTTTAGTACTAGATTTTGATGATAAGTGGCATTTTTATATTGGAAGGAGCACGACTTCAAGTATGGAATTAGGAAATTTATGCTGAAGAAAAGTAGGAAGGGGAAGATGTAAGAGGAGATGGAAGATGGTAAGAGACTCCTTGAGGGGGGTTGTTGGGAGCTAACGTTGAATGCTTAGGTATATTTTGAAATGTGCTAATGATTCAGTTTTGGTAGATTCTCGTCATAAAATGTAAAAATTCCCAATTATTTGATGACAACTCAGTATGTACCATTGGTCAACACGGATTATAATAGGGCTTTCATAGGTATGTTTAACAGAGGTCCAAGTTGTGTATGACGTCAACCTTCTTCTTTGGTTTCGACAATTTCTCAATCGTGATTATATAGCTGCAAAATTGACCTATGTAAATTTGCGACTCGAATGTTGCCGCAAAAATTGCTTCAGCATGGGTTAAGTTGCAATTAAAACAATAAGAAAGACATTACTGAGCAGTGTGGATTGTGAAAAGACTATGTACCTATAAAAGAGAAGCGTGTTGAAGTACCACATTCTAATTTTTTTTACCTTTCTCAACTCTATACTATCCACAAGCACTATATGGCACAAATCTTCAAAGTACAAATCTTCAATGTACATCTTCTAAGTACAAAAAATTCTATTTATTTCTTCACAAATACTGGCTACTACATCACTTTCTACTATATATACCTCCTTATTTACTGTTTTTTGCACAAATTTATAGAAATATAATAGAAATAATGGATTATGCAGATAATAAATTAATTAATTTTGATTATGATTCAGTATCATTATTTTTTGTTCGTTGTTTGCCAGAACCTATATCTAGTAAATAAGTTTTAGGTAATTTAGATAATAAATCATATTTTAATTTATTATGAAATATTCTTAAGTAATATATACCAATTTCATTAACTATGTTTTTATGTATTTATGTTTACGTTTGTATTCAAAGGATTGAAATTCGCGTGATTTCTTACATACTACTTACATCCGGAAATCTATTTATGTTCAGAAATTGAGAGGGTGGGGCATTTCCGAACCCACTACTGGTAGGCTGTTGCTGAAGTTGTGAGTAATTATTGTAATTCTGTGTGGGATAATTTGGATATTGGGTAGCTTCGTTGGATGCATTGTTACCTGGACCGGTAGGATATGGCGTAGCTTGTTGACTGAGTGAACTATTTCTTGCCTTCAGGGAAATCAGATCATCCATCAATTCATTGTAGACTTTTACTTCGCCATTCAATTGATTGTTCAACATCAATAGCTCTTCCTTTCTTACATTATGTTTATCAATACATTTGCCCAATTGTGGCCTTAAGGGAATGACTTCATTGTATAATTGGGTGATTTCGTCTTCGTCAATTGTGGCTGGATTTGATGATAAAAGTGCTAATAATTTGTCGACTTTTCTCAGATCAACACTCAAGATTTTCTGTTCTATTTCTCCTTCACGAGCCAATTCTTCTGGTGTCTTATTAACAATCGGAGTGACGTAATTGAGCGGGAATATACCAATTCTACCGTTCGGTAAAGATCCTCTCCACCAATCACGGTATACTGACTCAATCACGGTGATGATATCACCCTTACGGAACGATAGTTCTTCCAGTTCATATGATATCAAATCGTACAATGCACGGACTTTTGTTACTGTTGCAATGGTTTGCGATTCAGGTTCCGGTGACCGATTTGGTTGTGGATTAGATGCTGGTGGCTTTGGTTTTGATTGAGTTTTTGTTTGAGGTAATGGTTTGTTATTCAAATATGAATTTTTGATGTTCTGTTCTCTTTCATATTCCTGCAATGAAACTTGAAGCACTCTTTGTAATTCTTCGTCTTCTTTCAATTTCTCTTTCTTACTGATTTGTTGTTTAGCTGGCTTATCTGGGGCCGGTGCTTTAGAATTGGAATATTGAGGATATTCCAACTTTGCAGATGTATATGCGTCGGTGATCGGTTTAAGCGACGGATCTTGCCTGAAAGTCTTTTCTAGATGTTGAAGGACTTCCATAATCCGATACTTTACATTCTTGTGAAGCTTTCTATCTCCCAAGCGTTTGAGTAGAAAATCATTCAAAAATGACTTGGATGCAATCTCTTGCTGCACTCGGGATCCACAGTTCTCCGCAATGGCCACCAACAACGACAATGCTCTGAGCACAGCATTGGCGTCCTTCAATGATAGCCGTGCTCCAAGAGCTTGTATGGCAGGCTTGGTGGCGTCTTCAGGATTGGCATTGATGTAATCACACGCATCTAGAATATACTGCCAGTTGTCGGCGGTGAGGATCTCTTCGGTGGCTCTGTTGACCAAGGTCACCACTTCCGGCGTAGGGACATACTTTCTACCAAACATGTTCAGAATGGTGCTAGATGACTTTGATAAGACACCAGCCCGCTTGATCTAAGGGTGACTGGCACGGTCCATATGCAGGAAAACATACACCCACTACATGCAGGAGACCAACGTCTGTTGGTGCGCCCACTTCCGTCATAGGCTGCTGGTTAGTCGCTCGACGCTGGCACCAATCCACAGCAGCAACCATGTAGGTACCGGAGCAGGCTTAGAGACCAAAAGGCTTCTAGTACCGGATGCGGCGGGAAAAGCGGAAATAACGAACATAGCGGCAGCTACGAAATCAGAGCACAATGCTCATTTCCGTTGCTTGTTCGGGTTCGGGAAATTTTCCCCTACCTGCCGACGCTAACTACTGCAGACAGGGTCTATTCTCAATACGGGGTATATGATTAGGGGTAAAGACAAGGTCGTGTGGAGACACCAAGATTTCTCGACGGGGCTTAAAGGTTGGCAGATGATGTGCGCGTCAAACCAACTGCACCAGTCTTCTCTTGAAATAAACTGTTTTGCTGCTTCCAATTAGAGAGTTCATTATGTCTGATAATCTTAGTCCTCCGGAAATTCGCCGCCGCAGAGGTTCTTCTGTGGGAGTGATAAATGTGGGTGACACCTCGGCATCGTTGTCCACCATGCGTACCACCAAGCTTCTGAGAAAAAAATCCGATGCTCGGATTCTTGCCTTAAGTAACGATTCCAACACCGATGGTGCTATTGTCCAGAAGATCCTTGTTGCATTCAAGGAATTGAGTTACCGTCATACTTGGATCAAGCCATCCATTATGTTGTTGGCAGCTCTCATAACTTATTATGTTTCCGGCCCGGAAACTCAGACCCATCAGTTCTTGGAATCAATGCTTATTCCTTCCTATCATATCCCAGGCACCGACCAATATGGTAAAGGTAGAAATGATTTCTACTTTGTTGGGTTTTATGCTTTGTTCTTTACATTTTTTAGAGAATTCATTATGTGTTGTATTTTAAGGCCTTTTGCCAGTTATTTGGACATCAAGCAAGAAGCCAAGGTTCATAGATTCATGGAACAATCTTATTCCGCTATTTATTATGGTATTTCTGGTCCAATTGGGTTATACATCATGAAACAAACTCCATTATGGTTCTTTAACACTACCGCTTTTTACACCACTTATCCTCATTATACTCACGATTTTGTATTCAAGCTTTACTATTTGGGTCAAGCTGCCTTCTGGGTTCAGCAATCGGTAGTCTTGGTGTTGCAATTAGAAAAGCCTCGTAAGGATTTTAAAGAATTGGTTTTACATCATATCATCACTATTGCTTTGATCTGGTGTTCGTACCGTTTCCATTTCACGTGGATGGGTTTGGCTGTATTCATCACCATGGATGTTTCCGACTTCTTCTTGGCCACTTCAAAGACGTTGAACTACATCAATTCTCCAGTAACTGGAGTATTTTTTGTCATTTTCGTTGGTGTTTGGGTCTACCTTAGACATTACATCAATTTAAGAATCTTGTGGTCAGTTTTGACTGAATTCAAAACTGTTGGAGAATGGGAAGTCAATTGGATTACCCAACAATACAAATGCTGGATTTCCCAACCAATTGTCTTTGGTTTAATCGGTGCCTTGCAAATTGTTAACGCATACTGGTTATATTTGATCATTCGTATTTTATCTAGATATGTTGTTGGAGGTGGAACTGTTGATGAAAGAAGTGACGATGAAGATGAAACTTCCAGTGATGAAGATGAAAATCTGAAGAAGGATTAGACCTCTTTTTGATTTCGGTCGATTTCATACCGCATCATATCACACATTGCTTTGAGTCCTAATTTGTTAGACCCCAATGGGTGATTCAAATTCCCGTCTGTGGTCTCTCTGACATCAAAGTATCTGTATATTCTTTTTAATAAAGCCTCTAATTGTATGTTCACACTAATATTTAATATCATCGCGCATCGAATGTAGAACTGTTGGACTTGTTTATTATGATCACCATAACTGCCAGCGATCTTATATGCCATCACAATGAAGTGTATGGAGAGAATCCCGAAATAACCATCGAGTCCATTGGACGTGGTGATATTCCAGAAGAAAACACCAGTGCACAGTCTCTTGATATGTCCTCTTTGGATGTTGATGCTAATACGTTGGAAGAACAATTGGAAGCTCAACGCCACCAAATGATGAACAATCATTCCATCCAAGACTTTGTTAACTCCCAACGAGCACACAGAGCAAACTTCTTGAAAGAAATCAAACAAAAGGGCCTTGTCTTGAAAGAACAGAAGGAGGAACAAACTATGGTGCCTAAGATGGCACCAATGAATTATTGAATGAGCTACATGATTACAAAGAAAGGGAATTTTAGGGAAGCAAGAGCTCTTCTGATACAACAGAGACGTACCAAATAGAACTGAGAACTAACCAAATCGACTTGCTACCGCAATATAGGTTCTTCAATAATACAAGACTGTAAATATGAAAGTTTTCTTAAAGAGGAGCTGCTTCAAAAAAAAAAAAAAAAAAACTGATGAATAACACGATAACTTTCTAGTCAAGGGATCTCTGATCATTTATTCCGTCTAGGTAACATTGAGTGAAGCAACAATACCAGTATTCACTTTTTTTTTTTACTTATATTTACTTCTTATTCGATACGATATATACAATGAATAGGTTTATCTATACAGAAGTTGTAGGCAATTCTTTTGGAGCTTTGGCAATAATCTTATTGGCAGAGTTAGTTTCTTTGACGGTAAATAATCTTTCCTTCATTCCTTCTTCAGCAGACTTGGACAAAATTCCAGCCATCAATGACGTAGATCTTACAGAATCATCATTGCAAGGAATAGGGTAGGTCAATAACGAAGGTTCCATATCGGTGTCACATAAACCAATAGTTGGAACTCTGGCCAATATACATTCCTTGATACAGGTTCTATTCTCAACAGGATTCAAAATCACAACCAAATCCGGCTTGATGAGTGTTTCGTTATCAACTTTACGGTCGGTTGGTCTGTTACTCATGTCAACTTCGATCTTACTATCACCCTTTATTTGTCTGGTGACTTCAATATAATTGGTGATGATACCAGGAATCCACCTTTTGTCTATGTAGTATCCATTGGATCTGTTTGCAGCCTCTTCCAATGCACGTTGTTCAGCCCAATTTTTGGATGTTCCAACGTATAAAATCACACCTCCTTTTTTGGAAACTCCTTTTATGACTTTAGAAGCCCTCTTAAGTGCGGCAATGGTTTCATTCAAGTCAATGATATGCACTCCATCGTATTCTCCATAGATGAATGGTTGAGTACTTGGCCTCCACAGAGCTTTGGAATGTCCCAAATGACATCCGGCTGCCAACAACCCAGATATAGTGGTATCTTTCAATTCAACAGGTCTGACCACATCGTCTCTAGGCTTGTACACGTTGGTGAGTTTGGATCCCAAAGCCCCAGATTGTCTGGAATGGGACAAATGTCTTAAATATAACTCTTGCTCCGAGTAAGGTCTATGGTCTGGGGTTGGAACCAATCTAGGATATTGGTTAATGTATGACATGGAAGTGGTGGAATTAAGATTTTGCAAAGTTGAGTTTTCGCTTCCAGAACCCTTACCCTTTCCTAACTTACTCCAAGGTCTGTTAAAGATCTCTTTACGAGGCAAGTTCATTTGTTGGTTCATGAAATCTTCCAACTCTTCATCTAATTGTTTGACTTTTTCGTGAGGTAACTTATCCAAATCTTGTTGCAAATTTTGTAATCTGGCATTAACCAAAGTGGTGGGTATGCTGTTCAAGGTGGAAATCATCTCATTGGTTTCACTCTTCAATTCACGTAAGTACTTGTTTCTGGCAGAAACCTCTTCATCTCGGGCAAGTGCATCTGCTATGGCCTTGTCACGCAATTCTTTTTGACTCAACTGTTGCTGTTGTTCTTCGGTAACGGTAGAATACTGTCTTATACGGTTCAAGACTCTATTAGTGGAACGCAACGAGTTGCCACATCTGGTGAATCTAATCATCTTTGACGTTGGTAATATTGACGCTGATTCAATCTTTGAATTCATTTAAATTTTTCACCGAGACTTTGTGGGTGCACACGACCTTCGTGTGACCCTAATAACAAAAACTACCATACAGAGAAAACAACAAACGTATTCTCTAGCATTGTTGATGCCTCTGCCCTGTTATATAGATCAGCTCCAATTGGATGACTTTATAAACTGTGTATTGGCTCTACAACCAACAAAAAATATCTCCATAGTCACTTTTGATGCCTTGGCTTTTGCATCTTATACTTACACACCTCCTTTACCAAATGCTTTGACCATAAGACAAATCTGCTCCTTGGATCGTGTTCAGTTTGTGTTGTTAGAAACCGTTGACGAATTGAAAGAATTTCTAGAAACGAAACTCGCCACTTTTAACCACCCCGTAGACAATCCTGGATCGGATGTATTGGCGTTTCATGATCTATTATATCATTTTGTGCATCATGGCCAGATCAGTGAATGCAATCTACCAGCAGAAGAAAGATTTATACGAAGTGATGACTATTCAGCTTCCACACTTAATTACGTATTTTGCTTATTGTATAACCTTCAGAAATTTGACAGGTATAATGTATACTTGTCTGACTATTTTGAAGGTGATACAAGCATTAACAATGTGTCTATTTACAAACCAGCCATATGGAATTGGAATATTCCGAATGTTCGTCATAGAAACGTCTCATTGCCAGACGAAGCTACAGTCTTGATCGGATTGGTGTTGTCAAAATGGGTACAAGTTTCTGATGAAATGGGTTAAATATTAAGTACGTAAGTTTGACATTAGTTTATTTAATTCTTCTGACATCATTATATTCGTTCTCATTCTACTGGGCCACCAATTGATCAGTTTACTTGGTGACTTCTTCAACTTCACCTTCACCTTCTTCTTCTTCGCCTTCTTCACCTTCAGCACCAGCACCGGCTTGGCCCAATTGACTGGCCAACTGACTGATGTCGAAGTTTCCACCTGGACCACCAGCACCACCGGCACCACCCATGCTGCTCATCATTTGGGCGAAATCAAGTCCACCTGGACCACCAGCACCGCCGGCACCACCAGCACCTCCCATCATCAGGGCAAAATCGAGACCACCTGGACCTCCAGCACCACCAGCACCACCCATCATCAGCGCGAAATCAAGACCACCTGGGCCACCAGCACCACCAGCACCACCCATGCCAGGCATACCAGGCATACCACCGGCACCACCCATATTTTGCATGTTAGCCATGTCATCTTCTTGTTCTGGTTGTTCATCTTGTTCGTCTTCATCCACCCATTTGTCGAAATCAGTCTTGATGAAATGGTACTTCAACTTTTCCTTAGTCAATCTTGGCCAGAATTCTTCTTTGGCTTCTTTTTTTCTCAAAACCAAGTAGATGTGGGAACCATTTTCGGTATTCTTGTGGGAGTTTTCTGGGTCAATTTCTTCAAAAAAATCGATATTCAAGTCATAGTGGGTGCTCTTGTCGGATGAATCAGCAGTCAATTTCAAGTTGGTGGCAGTCAAGTCCAATTTGGTGTTGATTGGATCAACAACTTGGATGGTAACATAGATGACATTTTTGGCAGCTTCATCAGCGCTAGAACGTTGTGCCCATAAAACAGTAGGAGAGACAGTAGACATTACTATGATTAGTTAATTGGAATGTATAACAATTGGAAATGTGAAAAAAATCGAATGATTGAATACAAATAATTATATACCTAAATTTGGAGATTACTTTTGACTTTTCAATTTACGTCGTACTTCTCGAACTTTCTAGGAGTGTCACGTTTCGCCATCAGGGTTGTGCGGTTAGGATGTTTTTCGTTGGCAGTTCGAGCACAAACCCCTACTACAGAACAAAAGACACCAATATGCACTACGGTGAATATGCACTACTGTGAAGTTGCTTCATCAATAAGTTGCAAATATTCGTAGAAGAACGCAATAAGCTGCAAGTGGGAATCAATAGGAATAGCTTCATCAACTCCATGTGCATGTGTGTCGATCGTAGGAACAGCACCCGGCCTATATCTGTAGATATGTCTGGTTAAATCCCAATAGTGACGGGTATCGGTGTTACCAGTGGCCATTCCTGGAGCAACTACCACGGTTCGGCCGTGGTTTTTGGATTCTTCATCTTTGAAGGCAAGCTCTTCGTACACGTGCCGGATAGTCCCGGCTAGAAGTTTCCATTTTTTGTCGTTGGTGGGTGTAACTGGAGCGGGATCTAGTTGGTTTTGTAAAGAAATACTGAAGTGTCCATTTGGGGTTTTGGACTTGATGATTTCCCCATCCAATTCGATCCCGAGATCAAACTTCTTGGCAATTGCCTTCACATGGATGAGATCACTATTGACAGTAGCATCAATCGAGCTTTCCACAGCTACTCTGTGATTGATATCAATCTCAACATATTCCGGTAAGGCATTGGATTTCACACCTCCATGGATAATATCAATGGCTTGAGATGTAGAGATTAGGTAACGATTCACCAAAGATTTATTCTTCAAATACTTGGCTGCCCTTTTGCTCAGGTGTTTGCTTGACTCAGCATTCAAAATAGCTTTTCTTATTGATTTCTCCAAAGTATTTGAATGAACTGCAATACATTGATATTCGTGGAAAGTGGGGTTTAAGGGAGTGAATATAGGTTCAAATGGATGTTCTTCCAACCTTTCTATCAATTGGGAAATTATACCAATTGAAGTGTGGTCTTGTGGTACAGAAGAGTGTCCTCCAGGAGTATACAATCCTATGATCACATCCAAAGCACCTTTTTCTCCAGTTCCTGGTAATGCTAAGAGAAGGTCTTCTTCTTCGATCAAACTTTGGCCTCCCTCGTCAATAACTGCATAAAACGAATCCTTTCCGTACTTTCTGAGCAAATGTTCTCCAATATGGTGGGCCCCTCTATCTCCTCCGATTTCTTCATCAAATCCAAAACCATATACAATTGTTCGATTAGGCCTGAATCCATTATTGTATAGTTCTTCTGCAGCTTCCAACAAACCGACCAATAAGTTCTTACAGTCGGCAGAACCACGTCCCCATACCTTGTTTCCATCATAAATACCTTCGTAGGGAGGATACGTCCAGTCTTTTATAGTGGAATCTTGGGTTGGAACCACATCTTGATGCGCAGTCAAAAGAACGGGTTTCAATTCGTCATTGGAGCCTGTCCAAGTGATAACCAATCCCCAGTCATTTGCTGTCTCAATGGTGAAGTGCTCCCATACAATTGGGAAAGTCGCTTTCAAGTATTCGTGGAACGGCTTGAACTTATCTTCCCAATACTTAGGATCATTCTCTACGAATGGACTATCATCATAGACATCCGTTTTGACTCTTACAGCTCCTGCGAGCTTTTCGGCAGACTTATTTCTAAAAGTGCCATCTTCAATGATATTCAATACCGTAGAATTGTCCCTCATGAACGAATCGGGTCGAGCATAAGGGTATGTAGGGCACTTTGAATTGTGGACAGGATCAAAAATATCCCCAACATAACTGTCACTGAGAAGCTGGTACGTCGTATAGCATACAATAATTGCAATTGCAACAACTATCAGTCTGTATTGATTCGACATCATGTTTGCAGAAAAATGTGTGCCTACTTATCTAGTCATTCTCCGTACACTCCGTTCACAGCTATGGCTAACGAATTATGAGCCACCCCTGCATGTTGGAGTGGCTCAAAGAAATATAGAGTGCAAATGCTTAAACTAACGCTTAAGAAAACGATTTTGTGTCTCCTTAGGGGGAACATCTTGATAATATTCCCCGATGGTGGGGAGAGGATGTTGGGGGGTTTCAATATAGAATCTACGATATCTTACTCGGAGATTAGTAGACTGTGTAAATATGATCTAATCAATCAGAGTATCCTGCACACGACTGGTTCATGATAAGATTCCATTCTCACGTGATCCTCTAGAATAGCAAACATATAAGGGATGATCCCAGAAACCGATTAGTAGATGTATCCCAATGTTGACCAGATTGCCGTTAGAAATACAAGTGAAGTTAGTCTCAATTGTACCTCATTCCTCCTTGAAACATGTCAACTCCCATTTTTACATGCTATACAATGATTTGTTCTATAACAAGATAATAACCTGTTTTGGCGAGGACATAATCCAAGTAATCATCAAAATCTTGCCTTGGTTGAAATGCTATATTCAAAGCTTGGATGCATTCAGGTTTACTGCTCGTACAGCCATATCGTCGAGATTGGGTCTAATAGATAAACCAACAAATGACAATGATGGTCTTGATGATTGTCTCAATTTGTTACATTGTATTTATATCAAAGATTCCTGGAAGTATATTTATTCTGTGTTGAAGAATAAAAGATTATATGCCGAGTATTCCGACTATAAGATAGATGAACCGACAAACTATGTTTATAACCATTTCGTTGAAATCAACAGAACTTATTTACTTTCATTTACCAAGAATTTATGGTTAAGTCCGGGGAAGTATAATTTGAACATTGGACTTGTAATAAAACATGGAAGTGGATTGGGTACTACAAAGTTCGAGGTCAAGTACCTGGATCATAATGAAAATGTAGTAACTCAAACATTCTATCCGCCAACTAATATCAATGAAATCCTTCCAAAACAACAATTTTGTTTACTCAAAATCGGAGAGTTTACAATACCTCACCCTCTTGTTATGAGTGAGTCACCCCAAACTCCACCCCAAAACTACCCAGGAATGCCTACTTCGACCATGAATTCAACTGGGAGCGATAGCACTAATAATGGCCATAAAATGCCCAAGTATCATAAGAACTTGTTCAAAATACAATTTACAATGGAGGAAATCGGCCTTTATCTCAAATCTGGATTCAGAATATTCTTCATTGATGTGGCCCAACCTTCAATGTTATTCAATGACTATGATTTACTCTACTATACGGTAAAGGAAACCAACTATAAGTACTTCATAAATTTACCTTTGAAGAATTTATATAAGGCATTGAATTATGTACAGAATGGAGAGGATGACAATAGTGAAAAGAACTTTGGGAATTATGGACTTGGAGATCCAGACGAAATCAGGAACAATTTAGATCAAGACTTTTTAATAGATGATCCGAATGAAAATCAATTGCAGAGTATTAATCTAGAAAAGAACAATTATGACGAAATGAAATTAATGAAATACGCCAACTTTTTCTACAACAATAAGTTCAAAAAACGTCTTTTCAAATTCAATACGGTGTATCAACAACGCCAATTTATAAATAGGTTTGGGGATTTCCAATTAGATTGGAAGGAGTTTGCCGAAAAGGATGAAAATGAAGTAAATAAAGATATAGTAATGGGAAAAGCAGAACAGACAAAGAGCTGTTCATACGATAGGGTTGGTTTGAAATGGAAGATTCCTATACTTGGTGAATTATAATATCAATAGTTTATTTATACAATGATATTGAAGCATGGGAGTTTTATTTCAAGAATGTTGCCATTCACATACTGACTTAACCTTAATTCATAGGATTTTATATCCTGTATATAAGTTACTTATCGATCTTTGAAATCAATAAATATACACATTGGGATTTAAGTGTCAACATATACATCAATGAACAGTACTAATGAGAGCTATTTAGAAGATTCCAATAGTTACGAACAAAGTAGGAATCTACGTAACCGTAATGTGACTAGCTCAGAATTAAACAACTACACTAACACTAACACCAATTCCAATTCCAATATCAAAAACAGTAATCTGCCACCATCCATTAAAGAAAGCAACCAAGAGAAGCCCAACCAATCTCCGGAAGTCCTAGAAGGGTCACAACAACAACAACAACAACAACAACAACAACAACAACAAGGTGTGAACGATGAAGAGTTGGATAATAATGACCGAAGAAGTGGAGAAGATAATGAGAGTGAGGATACCAACACAGGTCCAGAATTTAATAACAAGAGAATTATATTACAGAGATTTACGATTTACAACTCAAACACAACCATGTATATTGTTGGTAGTAATGCAAAGGAAAGCTTGTTTAGAATTTTGGAAATTGGAAAAGACCCTAATGATAAAAATAGCCTAATGATTATTGAAGACAAAAACTACTTTTATACAAGGAAGGATATGGTGGAGCTACTCAATGGTTTGGATGAGTCAATCGAAGGTGGAGTGCATAAAATTGCCCAAGGTTATGGTTTACTTGGGTTGATTAGGTTCACGAAAGGATTCTATTTAAGTATAATTACGAAATGCAGCCAAGTTGCAATCCTTGGAGGACATTATATCTATCATACTGATGAAACAAAGCTTATTCCTCTAGATATCAAATATCGAAGGCCTGAAAAGTATAGTGATGAAGAACGACTTTTATCGATATTTAAGTATCTTGATTTGGGGAAAACTTTCTATTTCAGTTACGCATATGACATTACAAATACTTTACAAACAAATTTCATACGAAATAAGAAGCTTGCTACTGATTTCAAAGCTCAGCAAGAGTACGACTTCAAGCATCAACAGAGAGATGATAGCTTTAGCAACTTTGAACATAATGAACGTTTTGTTTGGAATAATTTGCTTTTGAAACCAGTACTTGCGAACCCCGACATAGCAACATATGAATGGTTTCAGCCAATAATTCATGGGTTTATAGACCAAGCTAATATCTCAGTATATGGGAAAAAGTTCTACATAACTATCATTGCTCGCCGATCCCATCACTTTGCTGGGGCTAGATTCTTGAAACGAGGAGTTAATGATAGGGGAAATGTAGCCAATGAAATTGAAACCGAGCAAATAGTCTCAGATATGTTGGTTACATCATTCCATGATCCAAAGTACGGATTCTATAACAATCCTAGGTATACAAGCTTTGTTCAACACAGAGGCTCTATACCTTTGTACTGGACCCAAGACTTGAACAGATTACCAAAACCCCCCATTGAAATCAATCTCTCAGATCCCTTCTACCAAAGTTCTGCTATTCATTTTAACAACTTGTTTGGTAGATACGGCCTGCCAATAATAATATTAAATTTAATCAAGACCAAAGAAAGACAACCAAGAGAGCTGAAGCTTAATCTACATTTTACCAGTTGCATAAAATATTTGAATCAGTTTCTACCAGAAGAACATAAGTTAAGGTACCATAGTTTTGATATGTCGAAACACTCTAAAAAGAATCTTGATGTTATTAAACCATTGCAAGATATTGCATCACTGTCAATCAATGAAATTGGTTTCTTTCATAATGGAACAGATTTGCCCACTACCAAATTGCAAAAAGGAATCATTAGAACCAACTGTATTGATTGCCTTGATAGAACAAATGCGGCCCAATTTATTATCTGTAAAGAAGCCTTGTGTCATCAGCTTCAGAGTCTTCGTATGATTCCTACAAATAAAAATTTGGATTATGATTCAGATTTAATCAACATTTTAACAGAAATGTTTCATGATCATGGAGACACAATTGCAGTACAATATGGTGGTTCAAATTTGGTGAATACTATGGACTCGTATCGTCGTATCAATCAGTGGTCCTCTCATACCAGAGACATTCTTAATAGTGTGAAAAGAATCTATTCCAATTCTTTCATGGATCTGATTCGTCAGGAGGCAATTAATTTATTTCTTGGAAACTACATGTATGATTCGAATAAACCAAAATTATGGGAGCTACACAATGACTTTTATCTACACAATGCATCGACCATAGATAACATTCGTGTCAAGATAAGTTACATACAATGGTTTAATAAAGAGAATTTGACCTCCTCTAGATTCTCATTCAGCGAATACAATAAAATAGGCGATGAACATACGGAAACCGAGGCAAAATTAGACCCTTATCCTGACTACAATGATAATTGGTTTAATGAGTGTTATGTTCCGAGAAAATTTCAGTCTTTAGGAGAGGTATTTCAGTATACCATGAACTCAAATGCGAGATATTTCCCTTCTAACATTAATAACGACCCAGATAAATGCTTTGATTACAGTCCATTTGAGACTCGGAAACCAAAACCGGATGACGTATACTCAATTTCAAAGTTAACTCCAGGAATGGCGACAGACTGCGGGCTTGTGGAAAGTACTGAATCAACTGAAGATGTTCTGTATTTGAATGGATACAAAGATATGGCCAGTAGGAAGAACACTGGACTTGCTTCACAGCAGATGATGAAGTATCGAAACCAAGATCTAACCCTTGGTCAACCTAGCAAGATTAAATCATTCTTGGCTAATAAAATAGAAAAGCTTAGATATTCGACCAAATCAAAGAAGATAAATAATAATATCACAAACTTATATGAATCGGATCGAAATTCAAACTCTTCGTCTAATGTTTCAGACCTTAATTATTTGCCAATGGAAGAGTGGAACTCACCAAAGGTGAAATCTTCTGATGAAAAATTATACCAGAGTCAGTACAAATTACCGGACTTGATTGCAGTGAGACAAATGCCAAATAGCTTTAACAGAGATTTTACGATGTTAGAAACTAACTCAAATGATGCTGATATATACAAATACTTTTCATCTGTGTTAACAAATAGTTCAAGTCTTGACTACGCAAAACAAACAGGTTATTTGGGATATCTAAATTCGCAGGATGCGCAAACTTATATGGAATATCTAGGTATTGATGATGGACGGGATTATGATTTCAAAACTGAAGATGAATATTTCACTTGAAGGTGGTTGCATTTATGAATTTGTAGACAACAATAAGTAATAAATCAGTTATTCATACAACATACTTAGCGAAGTAAATGATGACCCATAATGATCATACTGAATTACCATGGATAGTGTCATAGGGGGTACTATAAATGTGAGTATATATGAGATAAATAGAGTTATATGAAGTGTCGGAAGTGACATGAGTGTGACAGATAAACAATAAGGAAGTATATATATACAAGGATTATTTACCGTTGAATACGAACAGACTTATCTGTACATATACAAGACTGATATATCACCTCTTTTGTCGGGATTTCGTCGAGAGGAATTAATGACATCTTGAAATGTTCAAGTGAGAACTTTTGATGGTCGGACAGGATGGCGGCATAGGGAGGATAAACCGGTAAACTATTAAAGTATTTGTAATATCTACCTTATATTCTTGTTGATAAGGGGGATATTTCTATCCCTATTTAAGCAAGATGAGCAGAGTTTTTTTCTTGCTACTCTAATTTCAACGGTACTGTGAATGCCATGTTCGAAATCACTCATTCTCGTTTAAGTCATCCCAATGACGATATCGGTCCCAAAATGGAAATGGTTGCAACCTTTGCGACCAATTCCCCTGTAGGCTGTTTTTTGACTACTGAAAACATTTTCCTGCGAATCGTACACCTTAAAGCCGTTGTAGCAAAACCAAAGGTTTCATGTCTAAGGTCTAAGTGATCAGTAGTGTCATCTAGTGTCATATTTGCTTTAGTTATCTACAATCATCAAAAAATACCTCTCTCTACGATATTTTTACTTATTTTTGCAAATTTTTCCAAAGAAATTTTAAATTAATTTTATCACTAGTATTGGCTTTCATTGCTAACAAAGAAAATTATGAGGTCGTACCATTCAATCTGACAATGGCGGAGAGTTTGTCAATGGCTATTTACAAAAGTTTCTTGACACGAAGGTATTCACCAATCACTTACTGTTCCACATAATAGCCATCAGAATGGCACCGCTGATCGAGCTAATCCGTACAATTTGTGCAAGAGCTCGAGTTTTACCTATTCATGCTGGTGCACCTGAATGGCTTTGGGCTGAAGCAATCTTTGCTGAATTTATTGTGAACCGTATGGCTCAGAAATTAATAGACAAGTCCCACTTACAAAATGGTTTGTCATTGCACCTAATAGACGGTCATGGCGTCCATTTGGATGTGCTACTTTCGTCACCATTCCCCATGACCTTAGGAATTCTAAATTTAAACCTAATGCTAGCAAAGGTATCCATATTAGATATTCTGCGAAAAACAAGGCTTTTCTTTGATGACGATCATGCAATATCAGATCATCCTCTGGATCTGTCTAGTCCACATTCACCAGGTCTCTTCCTCAAAACATGATACACTGAAACCATTTTTGAATAGTGATCCTACTATTATCAGACAGACTCAAAAGCAGCCCATCCGAGACATAGAGAATTCTCCCATTCCTAATTTAAGTCATATTAGCATTATTCCACGCACCCTGAAACGGAAGAGAATTTATCTGACGATGTCTGACCTTGATATGTTCCCCACCATTCGAGTCCCGAAGTCTAAGTAATTGAAACCAGTGATCAACACATCCGGCCTGTTTAGTTTTCGTCTTCCGACACTAATCAGGATGCTACACTTCCTCATGGTTTCCTTCATGTTATAACACATGACTATGGACAAGAACTGATTATCCTACCTCAATCATATAGATCAGCGCTTCGTCATGCCTCTTCTGATAAATGGCAACAAGCTATGGTAAGTGAAATTGAAGCTCAGAATATAAATGATTCATGGGAACTTGTAAATCTTCCGCCTAGACGTGCGATTGGTTGCAAATGGGTATACACCAATAAGGATACTGGATTATTCAAAGCACGCTCGGTAGCAAAGGGTTTTAGCCAAAGAGAAGGAATCGACTATAATCAAACTTTTAGTCCTGTTATTCGGTTTGAATCAGTCAAAATATTTCTTGCCTTCGCCGCTATTCAAAAGAGAAAAATACATCATAGGGATTTTTCCACCGCGTCTCTCAACGGTGCAATTGAAGAAGAATTATGTATGAAACGGCTATAATGATGCTCGTTTTCCTGACAAAGTATGTCGTCTTCGGAAATCCATACACGGTCCTAAGCAATCACCGTTATGCTGGAATAAAAATATCACCACTCAGTTTCTTACCTCCGTTGGTTTTCCAATGTTCCGAATCTTGTTGGAATTCCAAATAAGATAGCATCGAAATTCTTCTAGTCGTCAGTTATAATAGCAGGGAATTCTTGTTTAGCAGGAACGTACATCTTAGTCAAAATTTCTTGAGGCAAAATTTCTTGAGCTTGATAAAGAACAACAGTAGACGCTAACTTGGAAGCCCCCACGACTTCCTTGATAGCCTTAGATAAAATGGTGATCTGAAGTATTGTAGAATTGCAACTTTCATGTTTTGTGTCTAAAATTAGGAAGCAATCCAGAGCAAATCATCGTTCACACATAGAAAGGTAAACTTTGCGATTAAAATATGTTATGTCCGGAGGATTACAATTGGGACATTACTAAAATGTTACAAAATCTCGTCGATTACATGAAGATTACATAATAGCAGGAAGTTCTGCTTTAGCAGGAGCGTATATCTTATAGTCGTTCATGTATAGAAAAGTGAACTTTGCAGCCACGATTAAAATATTATGTCCGGAGGATTACAATTAGGACATTACTAAAACGTAACAAAATCGTCGATTACATAAAGATTACATAATAACACGAAGTTCTGCTTTAGCAGGAGCGTATATCTTATTGTCGTCCATATATAGAAAAGTGAACTTTTAACCGCGATTAAAATCTGTTATGTCCGGAGGATTACAATTAGGACATTACTAAGATT
>JAJLWT010000083.1:0-27498 GCA_030570835.1 Suhomyces tibetensis
GGAGTGTCTGTGACTTCAACAACCCGGCAGGATTCAAATCACCATCTGAGAGGAACAGATCGAACAGTGACGGTGTTGTATTGGCCATCTCCTTAGCATCGGTAGCAGCATCAGTAGCAGCGTCGGCAGCAACCTGCTTCCCCCTTCTCAACGTTTCTCTGTGCCACACCATTGCCATCTTCTTTCTCGGCCCTTGCTACACCACCCCTGATTCGTCGTCATCTCGTTTATTCCCTACAAAATAGTACACCTCTTGTGCTTTCTAATAACCGGAGGCTCCAAGGCTGCCACAATGGCTTCGTCGAAAACCGTCTTCAACCCTCTCTGGGTCAATGCCGAACACTCGACATACTTGACCGCCCGCAACTCCTTGGCCAACCGTTCTCCCATCTCGTTGCTGATCGGCGTCAACTTCTGTCTCTGCAACCTCTGCAAAATCACCTCGTCGTTCCGCAAATCGGTCTGGGTCCCCACAATCAAACACGGAACACCAGGACAATGATGATGGACCTCGGGAAACCACTTCTCCTTGACGTTCTCAAACGATGCCGGAGCAATCACAGAAAAACACACAAGAAACACGTCGGTCAGCGGATACGACAATGGTCTCAACCGATCATAATCCTCTTGTCCGGCTGTATCAAACAACCCCAACGTAAACGGTTCATCACCGATCATCACCGTCACCGCATAGTTGTCGAACACCGTAGGAACATAGTCTGCAGGAAACTTGCTGGTGGTATATGAAATCAATAAACAGGTCTTACCAACGGCACCATCGCCTACAACAACACACTTTATAGTTTGCATTGGATCGAAATGTAGTATGGATTGGAATTGTTGTTGTTTGGTGTTTTTTCCTTTCGAGGAAGAAAATTCATAAGCTGACACAAAGGGTTATCTGGGCCACGTGACTGCCGGCGAAAGGCCCCAACCGCAGTGGTGGCGGCTCCCTCGTTAGCCCCAACCCCTCGCTGCCCGGAATCGTCTCCATCCACACGATGGTTAATTTTCACACGCCGTTGCAGTTGGTGATGGGTGTCCTGATAAGGCAGTCCACCATAAACCATCACCAAAAACTCCCCCCGCTCGAAAACGCCGTCACCATCGTCTTCCGCTTCGAATCTCCATCACGACCTTCGACCCCCCATCGGCCCCTTCGACACCTCCTCTCAACCCGTCTCTGGTGGGGGCCAGGTAAAGGAGTGGATGGGGGTGTGCTGTTTTCGTGGATGGGGGTGTACCGTTGTCGTGGATCGGTGTCGTTCAATGTCGCCCAAACGCGCATCCTTACATTACGTGCATATGTGCATATCTGTTTCTACAGGTTGTTGCTACACTGGGTGGTGCACTGGGCACGTGAGCCGCCACGTGACCGTCCACAGGCCGATTATCATTAACTTATATTAGTTTCGTCCTACGTCTGTAGTGTAGCTGGGTGTTGTACGGTATCGTATCATTGGCATCATGTCATAGGGTATCGTGGCATCTGAATGTGCTTGTCGTTATGCCACCCTTGTGTGTCTTGGTATATTGTCATCACACTTGATGGACTTTTCTGTACCTCCCTCTCTCTTTCTGTTGCTATTCTATTTCATGTTCATAAGCCCATTGTCCCCTTGCATCACCTCCAAGCTGCTGGTAATATCACTGGGCAAGTTGTCCGTGTCTACCAATTTGGTGGCCAAGATCCCCGTAGGATCAAACTTGCTGATTTCGTCATCAATCTCATTATCCACCACCGACATACCTCCTCCAAGGAAATCCAACATCATATGCATCCCCCCGGCTCCTCCAGCATACTCCTCGACATCCACAGGTAACACCTGCGACACACCCTCCAAAAACCACACCTTATCCTTGAGCTCGGTAGTAAACGAACGCAACAACTTGTAGTACGATCTCATGATCCTCATGGCCTTAATATCCCCGGTCATCAACAATGACAAAAACGATTTGTCCAACAACGCAGGGAACGCAAAGATCCTCAATATGAAATCGGACTTATACCGTTCCTTATGCAACTTATTAAGATACGCCAACGTTATCAAATATGGCGAGTCGATTTCCACAGGAAACAAATCAGCAATGTCGGCATCATGACACTCCAAATCATTAAAGAATCGATTAGCGCCATTCAATGCTTCCTTGCCCAAGTTACTTCTCTGGTTTATGATATCGCCCAAATCGCCCAAATCGACCGATATGAACTTGTAAAACCGAGACTGTTCCGTCAACGGCCATACCGCCGTCAATATCGTGGCTGCTCCCTTGACATGAAAGATCCATGCCGATGCCGGCAAAGATTTTGGTGACGTAGACGATGGGAACGACGCATTTGCCAACGAGTCCATGATAAGAATAAGGGCACTGGCCACCAACGCATCGGTATTTTCAGCATTGATATTAAGTACTGCTTCACGTAATAACCGGAGGGCATCGCCTCTATGACAAGTCACACACTGGTCCAATCCCTTCTCTGTACGCGACAAATGGGTGGCACTAAACGCCAATATCGAATGCATCAAGAACGGATGATCAAACGCCAACATTGGTATATCGTAGTTCCAGATGTTGGTATCGGAAATCCCTGCTCCTGTGATGGTGTTAGACACTTGCGAAGTGTAATGAAACATCAACCGAAGATCCAACATGTTAAGGGTGGAGTTCTGCATAGCACTGGCCATCGGATTGCTGGAGGTATTATTAGGTGAGATGTTGGGCACAGATGGGAATGACCCGAAGGGTTCCTTTCTTGGGTGTTCATTCTGCGACGACTGTGACTGCTGGTGCTGATGCCGATGCTGATGTGATTGTGATTGTGATTGTGAATGTTGCGATTGTTGAGCTTGTTGAGCTTGTTGAGCTTGCTGTGCTTGTGCTTGTTGAGCTTGTTGAGCTTGGGCCTGGGCTTGAACTTGGGCTTCCGCCTGTTGTTGCTGCATTTGTTGCTGGGTGATTTGTGGATCTGTTCCTTGTAATCCCGAATCTAATATTGATCCCAAATTACTCAAATCAATAGGAAGTTGGGCCAAAGTAGCCAAATTACTCAAACTAGCCAAATTGCCCAAACTACTCAAATCACCACCCAAACCACTCAAATTATTCACCAAATAGCTCAAATTGATATTATTCAAATTTCCAGCATTTAAAAGGCTCGAAGGATCACCTCCGCCCGAAAGCTGTGCCATGGTGTTCAACGCCTCGGATGCCGCCTGCTGTTTCTGAAGCTTCAACTCACTCATCGAAGGACTAGGCGTCAACGCCGGCGTAGCCTGCTGGGTGATAGACTCTTCTCCTGGGACCACCGGCGACAGCAACACCAGAGGCGAGCCCCCTTCGACCTTCCTCCTCTTGCTGCTGGGACCGTCACCATCATTACTACCACTGCCATTGCCATTAATAATAGGCTCTTCCGGAGAGCTCCCGCCACCAGGGCTAACTCCTCCTGGACTAACAGACACCCGCCTTCTGTCACCACCGCCACCTCCCCTCCCTATTCTCTCCTCCTCTTCCTCTTCCTCCCTGCTGCCCTTGCCCCCCTCGGGCCCTTCCGTAAGGTACCCACATACCAATCCCAAGTGGTTACACTTATGGCAACTAGGCCTGCCCTCGTCACACTTGACCCGCCGCTTCTTACACGTGGAACACCCGCTACGGGACTTCAGGTGGTACTTTCTCTTCCCTGTTGAAGAGCGATTCTTTTTGGCATTAGCCGCCACATCGTGGTCGTTGTTATTGTTGTTATTATTGCTGTAGTCGTTGCTCATGCTGTTGAAGTTTGGCTCGGACCGGATATTAACTGCCGAGCGTGCTGCTTGTTCGGTACTTTGGGTCTATAATTGCTTTCGTTGTAATCCCATCTGATCACGGATGTTTACCTAGTATATAGTGGTGTGGTTATCTATTTGCTCGTTTAGCTCGTTTAAAAATTTTACCAAATCAGGGCTATGCTGCAAAAAAGAAGACGCTGGGTCACGCGTAAAGGCCCTGTCCGCAATAGTAAACAGGGAGGAAAAAGTTGCCATACGAGTTAAAAAGTTGCCATACGAGTTAGCAACAATGAATGTGGCCAAGATATTCACGGAAGAACGGAATCACCGTATATCATAGCTGGCCATCCTTCGGACTTTCTTAACATGGTACATGGCCATTTCCTAGGCGTCCAACTCAATTTGGCCACCACTTACAAATTGGAGAGCTATGATTTGCTTGCCATCGACAAAACAGTCACGTGACTGACCGCTCGTGATGCCATTTTCAGTTGATTATCCCCCCCCCATTCAGTCCATCACAAATTTACCAACCAAACATAACATGTCCAAGCCATTGTGGTATAGATGGGCCAGAGTGTATTTTGCCGGCTTCAGTATCATCGGAACAGGGCTCGTGTTATACAAGTACACCACGCCAACCGATGAAGAACTTATAGCGTCATTTTCGCCAGAGATCAGAGCAGAGTATGAAAGGAACAAAGAAATCATCCAACAAGAACAACGGGAGTTGATGAAGATCGCCCAGATCACGTCACAGTCGAATGATCCCATCTGGAAGACTGGCCCCATCGGATCGCCGTTTGAGAAAGACCAAAGAAACATGAACCAACAGTTGATTGACTATGAGCAAGCCAGAAAGGACAGTGCAAAGGAATTCAAGAGGGAAGAGATAGAAAAGGCTAGCCGTGATTTGAAGGAGGCAGAAAAGCTAGTGGAGAAGAAGAAGGGATGGTGGTAAAGGGGAAGAAAAGAAGGGACTATCGTGAATGAGGAAGGGTGGCGGGGAAATGAGAAGTACAAATGAAGCAATCGTATGGAAGCAATCGTATGGAAGATATTGAGTTGAAGGAGATCTAGTTACGAAATCTTTTATTACGAGAGCTCAAGCTATGCTCAAGGTTATCAAAATTATCAGAAATCTGCCAAGAAGAGGAACCAGGCTAATAATGAAGTATCGGAACAAACCATTAGTTTTATCTCTACCAACCATTATTTGTCAATAACAACACTCATAGTTCGTGTCACTTTCCAGCCAGTCCTCTTCTATCACTTCTTCTTTCTACTTCTTGTCTTGTTCGAACAAGTACATATCAATATACGTGTAAATAGTATTATTTAATCAGTGGACAATTCTTATTAACTGTAGATTCAACCGATATTAAAAAGAAACATGTTCTTTTTCCTATTATGTCTTCTTTATCATCATCATCTTCTTCTTCTCCTCTTCTTTCTTATCTGTTCCAGAACCCCTTATCTCTGGACATCACCGACAAAAAGGAAGCACCGATGCTGGCATTCAGCCCCGTGCTCTTCTGACTGTTCGCCTCGTCCACCGCCTCCACTATCCGATTGATATTCGTATCAATCACCATCCCCCCCTGTACAATTTCCTCCAACACAGTCTGGAGAACCTGCCATCCAAACACCAAGTCCAACTCACACACGTTGCTGAAACAACGATCCAAACACTCCACAAACACCTGGATCAAATCCAAAATACCCAACTCAGACTCCTGGTCGTCCACTATAAATACAAAGTAGAGGGTGGCATAGTGCCGGTAGATCACCTTGATGTCGTCCACGTCCTCCAACAACGATGGTGGCGATATAAACGAACATTCCTGCGCTGTTCTCACCGAAAGAAGCTGGTGCACTTGTTGAAGAAGTAGCCGCTGAGTTGGAATATCCACCGGCGTGTAGAACTTCATTAGTCTGGGAAGACCATCATTGTTGACTGCTGTGTTAGTATGGATCTCTCTAGGCACACCCTGCTCTGTCTGTTCACTTACATATTAGCACCGAATGAATCATGATGGCGTTGGTGGCCGCATTTTTGGCTGTAAGAATTACAAAAGTATCACCAGTACGCTGCCAAAAATTAACCACCAATTGGCTGTAAAGTATCTTCAAAAAAAGAGCCATGTCAGATTTAGACTACCCTACCTACAAAGACAAGTTTGTATTCCCCACTTTCCAATCGTTGGGAATCTCCAATCCACACTATTCTCCCGAGACTCCTTCGACGTACCTCTGTGGGAACTCACTAGGATTAATGCCCGTGGCCACCCGTGCCGCCATTACTTCAGAATTGGATGCCTGGGGCCAGCGAGGCGTAGAGGGCCACTTTAACCACCCTGGCGGGGATGATGCTACCCCCTGGGTCGATATAGATCTCCCATTGCTTCCATTGGTGGCACCATTGGTGGGCGCTAAGGAACAGGAGGTCGCCGTAATGGGCTCGTTGACTTCAAACTTGAACTCTCTCCTTATACACTTCTACAAGCCAGAGGGCAAACGGACCAAGATCTTATTTGAAAAACAAGCGTTTCCTTCTGATTACTATGCTTTTTTGAACTTGGTCAAACTCCACGGTTTTGATGAATCTCACTTGATCCAAATCGATGTCAAACACGGCCACACCCATTTGTATACTCAAGACATTTTGGACACAATCAATAAACTTTCAGACGAATTGGCCCTTGTATGTTTCCCTGGGATCCAATACTATACCGGCCAATTCTTTGACATTGAAAAAATCACCAATTACACCAAATCAGCCACAAATGGTCAAGCTATCGTGGGCTGGGATTTGGCCCATGCTGTGGGTAACGTCCCGTTAGAACTCCATAATTGGAATGTTGATTTTGCTGCCTGGTGTTCCTACAAATACTTAAATTCGGGTCCAGGAGGTATTGCCGGAATCTACGTAAATGAACAATATACCAAAGGAAACTCTAAATCATCGTTTAAACCGAGATTGGCAGGTTGGTGGGGTAACAATAGTCAAGATAGATTCAAAATGTTGGAACAATTCGATCCAATCAATTCGGCCCTTTCTTATAGACAATCCAACCCTTCGGTGATCGATGTGGTTTCCGTCAAGACATCATTAGAAATCTTTCAACAAGTAGGAGGAATTGCCAAACTCCGTGAAAAATCCATTGCTTTGACCCAATTCTTACAAGACCAACTATCCAAATCCAAATACTACATCGAACAAAATAACACCGATACTAGTCAATTGGGATTCAAAATCTTAACCCCATTGAACCCACAAGAAAGAGGAAGTCAACTTTCATTATCTTTCCAGCCACATCATGACGACAAGGTTCTCAATATTATGGAACGGGTGTTTGAATACTTACACCAACATGCCATCATATGTGATGAAAGAAGACCAGACGTTATTCGAATCGCCCCCACTCCACTCTACAACACATTTGAAGAAACAAAACATGCCGTGGAAATTCTTGAAAAGGCACTTGATAGTGTAAAATAGTTATGAATAAATAGGAGCCTCCATCTTTCAATCCATGTCCATCCCAGTTTAGAGTTTGCCAGTTATAAGTTTCTTACTCTAGCAGTTACTAGTTTCAGACAGGATAATTCTTACATAATCTTCGTCGCTCATGAATAGTTCGCCAGATAGATTTTTTTTACTTTAGCAGTTACTAGTTTCAGAAAGGTCAATCCTTACATAATCTTCGTCGCTCATGAAACGTTATCCATTCGATACACACGTATATAAATATCAAATTATTTTAGTAAGATGCTTACAAAGTAGAAGCAATACGGAAGTCCTTACCAGCGTAGACAGCCTTATCACCTAATTCTTCTTCGATTCTCAAGATTTGGTTCAACTTGGCCAATCTTTCGGATCTGGCTGGAGCACCAGTCTTGATTTGACCAGATCTTAAACCAACAGCCAAGTCAGCAATGGTGGTGTCTTCAGTTTCACCAGATCTGTGGGAAACCATAACACCCCATCCAGCAGCGTAGGAGTCGTTAGCAGCCTTGATGGATTCAGTCAAAGAACCGATTTGGTTAACCTTCAACAATAAAGCGTTAGCGGCCTTCTTGTCAATGGCGGTCTTGATTCTGATTGGGTTGGTAACAGTCAAGTCATCACCAACAATTTGGATCTTGTCACCGATCTTGGAGAAGAAGTGAACCCAAGCGTCCCAGTCATCTTCACCGAAAGGATCTTCGATAGAGACAATTGGGTATTCGTTGACCAATTCTTCGTACAAAGAAGCCAATTCTTCACCAGATAACCATTTGGAGGCATCGGATTCTGGGTTCTTGAAGTCCAAGTCGTACTTACCATCCTTGTAGAATTCGGAGGAAGCAACATCCAAAGCAATACCAACTTGACCAGTGTAACCAGCGCTGGCAATAGCGTCGGTGATCAATTCCAAAGCTTCCTTAGCGGTGGAAATATCTGGGGCAACACCACCTTCGTCACCGACGTTACCGGCGGATTGACCGTATTTCTTCTTGGCCAAGGACTTCAAGTTGTGGTAGACTTCGGAACCGATTCTCAAGGCTTCAGAGAAGGTTGGGGCGGCAGTTGGGACAATCATGAATTCTTGGAAAGCCAAAGCACCACCGGCGTGAGAACCACCGTTCAAGACGTTTTGGAAAGGAACTGGCAAAACGAATTTGTCTTGCTTGGAGCCAGAGATGTCAGCCAAATGTTGGTACAATGGGACGTTCTTTTCAGCAGCACCGGCCTTAGAAGCAGCCAAAGAGACACCGAGGATAGCGTTAGCACCCAACTTGGACTTGTTTGGAGTACCATCGAGAGAGTTCAAGAACTCGTCAACCTTAGCTTGGTCAGTGACGTCGATGTTAGCCTTGATCAAGGCTGGGGCAATGATGTCATTGACGTTGGCAATGGCCTTGGTAACACCCTTACCTAACCATTTAGACTTGTCACCATCTCTCAATTCCAAAGCTTCATGGATACCAGTGGAAGCACCAGATGGAACAATGGCTCTGAACAAACCCTTACCGGTGTGTAAGTCGACTTCGACGGTTGGGTTACCACGGGAGTCGTAGACAGAACGAGCAAATACTTTAGTGATGGCCATTTTAAAGACTTTTATTATTAATAAATCAATTGATTAATGAATACAAAAGAACAGAAAAAGAAGTGCCTCAAAACATTGAGAGCGATCGTGTTGACTTTATATGAAAATTTCGTGGACCACTCACTCCCGTTTTACCGAGCGCGCCAGACTTTACTTTGCAGCAACTGATGATCTGGTGATGTACAAGGTGACGAAAAGGTGATTTCATACCCAAAGTGGGGGAATGTCGTTCCAAAGTGGCGGATTCTTCAAAAAGTGCCAACCATACACATCACGTAACCACTAAAACAATTAGTCAATCTTATTGGTCATTTGTAAATTGGTCTTGTAAATGTGACGGTGTCTGTCTGCAATTTATCCCTTTCACAGTCTCTTGAGATACTAAAAATTTTGAATGAATCGTCTCTCAATGGATCCTTCTTCGCTACCAGCTAGATCCCCTCGGAATTGAATCGCCACACCTGATGGTCGGTTCCCATGTATGATGCCTACCCATTGCCCAACTGCTAACGCCATGGCACGGATGGTCTACTGATGGAAACTTCCCCCTAGCCGTACTGACGTGCTCGGGCTCGGGCTCGGACTTTTCATCGGTCGTGCCGGGTCTGGCTTTACTATGGCGCTCTCCGGGCGACTCCCGGCCACATGTGACAACGTGATCGAATGGCATGGAAGGAAAGTGAATTTTGTATGCAGTTCGTATAAAGGCCCACACCGCACCATGGGAAAAGTTCCTATCCGCGGTCTACTACACACTCCTCAAATATCAATCAATACATCTATACACACCCATAACATACAACCCCAAATGTCATCAAAACCTGTTGTAAATGGATCACCAAAAGCAAAGGTGCCCCCCAAGAAGACGGGTCTGGCCAAGCCAGAAGCCCCTTCTATTGACACATACACCGAAATCAAAGACAAGCTAACCCAACAAATCCTTCACAAACAAGAACTTACTGCCAAACTAAACAACCTCGAAGAATCGATTTACGAGAAAGAATCGGAATACTTCAACGAAAGCGCATTTGGAAACATTGTCAAGGGCTTTGAGAACTTCTCCAAAACAAGTGGAGGGTCCAACACCAACAAGAGGCGATTCCAGTACTCCGATGAAGATCATATATTCAGTTTGAGTTCAGTAAACTTCATCAAGACATATATGAAGAGACAAGGACTTCTGTACAACCTAAATGGTAGTGGGCTGAGTAGCTCGAGCTCGGGACACGGAGCTAACGGTACCAGCAACAAGGACGATTTAGACGACTATGAAGATTCGGTGGATCCAAATGGCACCGGGAATCTCTCAAAGCCTGTAGTCGGGGAAAAGGAAAATGTCAGCAATCTGAGCACGCCAACAAGGAAGAGAAAGGCAAGGACTTTCGATGACTAAAGACATGAAGAAATGAAGAAATGAAATTAATGCTGTGCAAAAATCTCGACAAAAGAGATACAAAATGAAATGTAATAGTGGTGTTAGTGGGAAGATAGATACTATTATGTCATCTGAATAGATGAACTATCAGCCTATATTCTAGAAGAATTAACCTAGATATAGGGATCCATTAACCTCGTCGAATTTCAAGGACAGAAAGATACCACTACATTTGGAGAAAAACATGTTTGGTACACTTGAATATGAAATCACATTCCTGGGGCTAGTAAAAGGGAAAGTTTAAAGTTCGTGTATGACAGAAATGTTGGAAGAACTTCACCAAGAAGCTACATTTAAAACAAACTGCTGGTTACTTGTTAACGTTAAAGGTAATCTCAGTATCATACCCCTACCTACCACAATGATAGTCATTCCAGATCCCCACCCCAGCTGGTGAGCCACCACCACCCACAACTATGTTCTACACTCAGACTCATTTCACAGAAGTTCTAGAGCTCGTTACTATAACTATTGGTACATTTGTATATACAGGATGATGAATATCACAGATCTAATAATAATAACCATAATTTCCGTACCACGCATCTTGGGCCCTTACCGTCCCCAATGAAATCATTCTGGTTTGCTTATTTCTCACTCTTAGGACTGTAATTATAAACCCATGCTTGGTTAGGAGGGAAATCGGTAGGCACTCTCATTTCCAATGGAAATCTCTTCTCGGTTTCTTGGGCGTTGGCCAATTCAAATAATTCGGGACTAGTTTCCTTCAAATCGTCCATTGCGGTTCTTATGCTGTTGTATTGCTTTTCGAATTTCTCGTCTCTCTTTTGGAAAAGCTTACGCTTGTAAAGCTTCCATGCATTTGTGATGGTTCTATGTTTAATCAAATCTTCATTACATAAACTCAATAACTTTGGTTGTTTTCTACTGGCTGATAATGCCGATAATTGATTGATGACTCTTTGGGTAGATGGAGATGTGGACGCCGAACTCTTCTTTCCACGTACGAACGTTTTGAGGAGCGAAACCGCCGTTATTTTACTGTTTGAAAACATTATTACTGGATGTGATTTACTATCGATTGGAAACTATTTGAAAATTTTCCCGCCAAATAAAACTCCATGATTATGTAAGGTATTACGTAATAATAAATATGAATCGCTTACGTAATGGCACCTTCTCAGGCTCGCACGTGACAGCAACTCACCATAAATATTCGACCATGCTTTTTATTATAATCAGTCTACACTAGTACACCACACCATGAGTAATACAGACTTACCACCCCCTTATACGGAGCACGATGAAAAGAAACAGGCCCCACCTAGCCAATCTGGATACCTGAACATCCCCAACGAGAAACAGGATCAACCGAATTATCAGAACCAGCAGCAACAACAACCACAATGGCAACCCCCACAAAACCAGAACCAGCTGCAACAACAACCCCTAAATCCTATGGACGACCCAAATGTCTATAAGATTAAACCACAGTTGGTGAATATCACACAATCTCCAGCAGAGCACCTAAACCCTTCGTACCAAGAGTATTTACAGAGAGACCAGCAACGAATCAAGGAAGGAAATTATCCAAAGCCTCCAGAAATGTTCAAACACGGGGCACCTTTGAATCCAGGACATGTCAACACTAGTAACAAGACTGGGGGTAGTGCTTTTCCTGGAAGGAGTGGTGCTACCTACAGCAGCGCTGCCAATAGGTAGATTTGGAAATGGGATGCAAATTGTTTCTCAGCTTGTCACGTGCCGGGTCACGAGAACTATAAATACTGTAGAAGTAACAAATTGAATGTGTAAAGTATATATGAAGATATGGAAATAAATGAAAGGAAAGTACAAGTGGCGATGTATGCATAAGTAGACGAAAATATTTTGCTCTTTTATTTATTGAATATGGAAACAACATAGGTGCTGTTGCGGTTTATTCCCCGAGCTGTGTTCTTTAATGATACATATTGCTAGTCTCTAGCTACCCCAATCTCTGTCTCGTTATTAATACATTTAGTCGATCACCACATAGATACAATTTATCCTCTAGTTTCCGGACTAGTGGGAAAATTAGCTGGGTTTCCTATGAAACATCAGTATGCGCCAGGCACCTGTAATTTGATTCGTTTAGTTGGCATGTAGCAACGTATCTCCGTTATAAGTCCATCCTTCGAACTGTTTCTGTACACTTTCACTCAAGAAATCATTAACTACCGAATCCTGCGGCTTCTCCTTGGTGAAATCTTGATCGAAATTAGAGGTGTCTAATAAACTGGGTACGTCAGGCTTGAAAGGAGGTAAATAACTTTTGTTTAGCAATTTGACCCAATCAATATCTTTGAAGAAAGGATGGTTTTTAATTTCGGTCGGATCACTCAATCTATCCTTCGCATCTTTCTGTAGCAATTTCACTAATAAATCCTGGGCATCGGTATTCTCTAAGAATGCAGGAAACTTCAATGAGTTTTGCAAAATCTTACTATACATTATGGTAACATCTTCATCATAGAAAGGAGGCAATCCTGTCAACATTTCATATAATAACACCCCCAAAGTCCACCAATCCACACTTCTCGTATATCCTTGATTCAATAACAATTCTGGGGCTAAATATTGACGAGTACCACAAAAGGTTTTGGTTTTATCATTTGTACTCATATTCAACTTACATAACCCAAAATCACATAATGCAATATGACCTTGATAATCCAATAGAATGTTTTCTGGTTTGAGATCTCGGTAAATCACATTCAATTCATGCAAGCTTTCCAAAGCAGTCAATAACTCAGCAATGTAGAATCTGGATCGATTCATAGAAAATACACCATCTCTTTGTAAATGGAAAAACAATTCACCTCCGTTGATGAAAGTTAATACCAAATATAGTTTTTCTGGACTTTGGAATGAAAATTTTAATGGAACTATGAACGGGTTTTTAATTCTAGCCAATACGGTTCTTTCTGCTAATGTATGGGTGACTTCATATCTTGAAACGATATGCAGTTTTCTAACCGTTTTCAAAGCATAAATTTGCCTAGTATCTTTCTTGATCACCTGCATGACCTTTCCAAACGATCCCTTGCCAACAACTTTTAACAAATCAAAACTTTCAATGGAAAGTGGAGCTTTGCTGATCGGCTTAAATTCTACGGTCAACATGATTTCTCCCAATGCTTTTGAAATAGAATCTTCGACATTTTGATTGGAAAACTTTAAGTATCTATGGTTTAATAACCTGGTAGTTTTCTGATGGTTTCTTAAGTTCAATGGGAGTTTTATGGATCCAATCAAAAGATCCCCGATATTATTTGCTCCCGAAGTAACTTGGCTATTTGTGAAAAGATGATGTTTGGCGGTTTTCTCACTATTAGGAATCAACATGTTAGGTAACCGTATGAAGAGATTCAAGCTTAAAAATGTTGACCCCGTGATTGCAGAACTCGAAGAGTTCTTGGAAATATCAAAAGAAACCACTTGGTTCCATGTAGTATGATTTACCGAGCCCTTCTGGGGCTCTATCACTAAAACATTATTATCTACCTCGATTGAAAGATATAATAATGATTTGACCAAATTCTCAGCATTTGGGATTGTGATAATAGAAGGCAACAAGTTTGTAGAAATGTTCCCGGCCAAAAGCTCGTTCATGTCATTACCGGAGCCTGGTGTCTTTTCGATCAATACTCGCAAATTCTCAAGCAATTTTTTACTTGTTTCTTCATTATTGGAATTAATAGCCAATGCATGTATTATTTGCATGTTATTGATGATGCTAATGGGCAAATTTACCTTGGTGGAATTATAGACTTTAACGGTCAACAATCCCGGGTATGAAGATTCCCCACTTTTCATTGCTGAAGCAGAAGATTCCATAGAGGTCGCAACAGTATCGGTAGGCGATTCCGATTTTCGAGGCGACAGAGGGGAGTACATCGACATCATCGAGGACAAGGACGAAGTGGTGATATTGGAATGCTCGTCGTTGTTATCAGGAATGGACAACCTCAGTAATTGTTCGGTAACGGAATTTCCGGATGCAGATACCCTAGAGTCCTCGGAACGACGACAAGTCTCGGCGGATGAAATGTTGTCGAGGACATTCGGGTCCTTTTCTGGGCTGGTATTCGTCCCGAAATTGAACCTACTCTTCAATTTAAACATGTTTTATGAACAATAAATGGAACTGTAGGATGCTACTGATATCGCAACCATGGTTATTTTGCAAGTAAAATGCGAGAAGGTTGATGTTGGTAAATGCACGATTTCTGCCCAGGATGAATTTCATTAGAGGTTGGGGGAGGGGGTTGGCCAAGGTGGTGGTAATAGCGACCGGTTTATCGGGGGGTCAAGGAAATGGGAGTGTGGAAGCTCTGGGGAGGCTATTTGTGGCCACCGTTGTTCATCTCTATCAAATCTAGCGCCGTACATTCTTGTTATCGCTAGCACCAAAAGTCCGGAGCTGCAGCAGTAGATTTCCGGTTGCGAGCCCTTCGCCGAGGACTTTCTTCTTTAGGCAGTAGCCACTCACGTGACGTGCTTCTCTTGTTTTGTTTTGGGTTAGATGAAATGATTTGTTTATAATGATGATAAGTCCGCCAAAACATACCAGCACCAGTACACCACAAATGAGTAGTACGATATTAGAAATATCCCCCATTAAGGGCATAGGCATGGCGGGGTTGGATTCTTCGATCAAATTCAACTATGACCACAACAACAAAGAAAACTCCCGTCATAGCATCGATATTCCCTATGAGAAGAACAACAAGAGAGGACCATCCACACCTTTGGCGGCGTCACAAAAAGAACATAATAGAAGCAGAAGGAAGTTGGCAGAACACAGCAAGACAAAACGAACGATGAATTTTGGCAAAGGTGACCTTTTGGAGTCCAAGTACCAAAATTGGCTCTTGGGACAGGCGCTTAAGAGAAGTCAGGAATTGGTGGAGTACATGGAACTTGAGAGGCGGTTTGAGAGGGAGGAACAAGAGGAAGTAAGAGGTGGAGTAGGAAGGACCGAAAGGGAATGGCATGAAGAGGGAAAGAACTAAAAGTCATCAACATATTGACATCACAGGATATACAATTAGCATTCAACATAATAGTGTAATATAGAAGCATTAAGAAGATCTGAACAGATGTAGCAAGGAGGAAGAAATGAGGGAGATGTAGATGTAGAAGTCCATACGTATTTTATTTATATTCCTCAAACTGTAGATGCTCATTAAAAATCATATATTCTCATTTATATTCTTGCAAAAGGTTCTGCCTTCTCTACTCTTGGTGTGCACTCCTCCTTAAGGCTGAGTGGGAGGCAAAGTGACGTCTTCTCTTAGAACATCCCTTTCTCTCCTTTCGTCACATTCGCTTTGGTGACGAATCTGTCGCCCTTCTACTTATGACTTCTGGTGGCTTTGAAATACTCGTTCAATTTCGATTCCTTACCATCAAGAAACTTTCCATCATTCGCCTTCACACTCCATGCATTGTGTCTTCTTTCCATCTTTTCCTTTTCATCATCCCTACTTCCTCTTTTATCCAAATCACGATATAGCCAATAAATGGCCAAAGGATGGATGGAATTGGCGGGAACTATTCTATGCATTTGGTCTATCACCACCTTCTCCTTTAAAGTGGCATCAAATGTGATTTCTTTACTCTCAACATCATCAACTATTATTCCTTCACTTAAATGGATGACCCGGTCATAACAATCCTGGCCAATTCCGTCAAAAATATGAGTAGCATAAACAACACAACACTCTCTTTGAACACATTCCTCTTTCAAGTAGAGCAACAACTTCTGTCTGACAATCACGTCCAAATCAATAGTCACTTCGTCAAGAAGTAATAATCTCCAAGGTCTAACCAAGCCCATGGCAATCTGCACTCTACGACGTTCTCCATCTGACAAGTTCAACATGGACCATTCAGGATCGAAATCCAAAATATCCATCAACCGATTTCTTCTCTCTGGATAAGCATCGCCTCCAATCGACGACAACATCACTTTGACCGAAATATCGCGTTTCACCATCGAATTGGTGGCCCATTCCGTACCTAAATAGGTGATGTATTGATTGATATCCGAATTGCACTGTTGGCTTCTTGTTCTATTATCTTCAAAGGGGTCGAATCCTCCAAGTCTCAAGTTGCCTCCCTTGATGAGAGTTTTGCCAGCCAAGATCTTTAGTAATGTCGATTTCCCTGCCCCATTAGATCCCACCAAAAGATTGAATGTCCCCCAATTGATATTTAAGGTGATATTTTCCAAGCCTATCTTGGACGTTCCCGGGAACTGATAGGTGAAGTTCTTGGTCTCTATGGCCAAAGTGTTGGTATCTAAAGTAGACATAATGAAGATTAGGTGATGAAAAAATTACCCTACATAAAAATGAGAACCTGATGATAAGATCAAAAAGAATAATGGCACCACCACGGTAGAGACAAAATGGAGCACGAAAACACCTAATGACTTCCTTTTTTTCTGTTTATATGTGTCTCTCTCTCTCTTCTACATTTTGTTTATCCCTTTTGCTTGGACTGCTACTTCTACATTAACTCCTACACTTTCTGTAATACATTTCTTTTCTTGATTAACTAACTTTTACATTTATCACTTCGATTCTTCACTTCGATTCTTCACTGGTGATATCTTCCTCCTACTTGTTCCTTGAGCTTCTCCTTCCTTGGGTTTCTTTTCTTGGGCTTCTTCATCCCCTATATCTCATTCAACCATTCTTCCACATCGGCCTTCACTGGCTTATTCGCAATCGTTCCAACAATCTCCTTGACATCATCCAAATAGTCAAGCCCTTCACTCTTGATATACTTTCTGAAATATGATTTCAACAACCCCTTGTATTCATAGAATAACCATTGTTGGTTGATTTTTTGTAACAAGTCTAAGTCTTCTTGATCGAATTCCTTGACGATTTCGATTTTTTCTGATTCTTCAACTTGCAAACCCTTAGAAATCTCGTTCAAATTGCCTACAATCAACTTGAAAACAAGCAAGAGTAATGTCTTGAAATGGTCAGTTTGGGAAAAGTTGTTCAATACTCGATTAATGGATTCCATACATGAAACATTTTCAATGATCAAGTTTGACTCTAAACCAAGCGTTTTCTTAATCAAGTATTCGGGTTTCAAGATCTTGAATTCAATCAAATATTCCAATATTAAAAATACAACTTGGGGTTGATGAGACCAGATTCTGAAGATCGAATCAATGATCCAAATTTGTCTATTATCAAGTTGTTCACTAGATAAGTTTTGATCTTCGAAATGAGGTTCATCGCTAGTATATTCAATTTCAGCTCCACTTAAATACTTAAGCTTATTGATATCTCTTGAAAGAATACTAACAACAGAATAAATAGATCTGGATCCAATATAAGCATAGGTTTGAAAGAACAAGTTAATGATAAATCTTTCCCCGTTGATTTCGGGGATTTGTTCTGTAGATTTCAAAGTTTCTTGATACAATTCAGAAAACTCAACGTTTGTTTTCCAATGTCCAACGACAAAATCATAAACTTTATTGGCACATTCATGCAATGGTAAGTCAGGATTTGAGAAATTGTAAAAGATTTCTTCTTGTGCTCCAACAATCGATTTGGAAGTAATAAATTCCTGTTTCTCGGCATACAACTTTTCAAGTAACTGTTTAACTTGATCATTGTCTTCCTTTTCACTTCCTCCGTATAATTCAAAATCATAATCGATTAAAAATTTCTTTTCATCATCAAAAAATGAAACATTCAAAAATTGATAGAATTCTTCCAAAGTAACAATTTCTGAGGTTTCTGGATTCATGGTAACAAAACTTTCCTTGATTCTTGATTTGTTTGATAATCGGATTTCCTTAGCAATCATATTCTTAATAAAATTTCTCTTTGGATGATATTTTAAATGTTTCAAAGTCTTGGAATCTTCAACCCATTCATCCCATTTCCAACTGAATTCGAAATTGGAGATTTGTGTGGTCATCCAATCCATAAATCTGATTTTCAACTCATAATCCAAAGTTTCAAGATTATTATAGAAATATCTAATAGCTCTACCAAAAACTGGAGCTATTGATTCTGGACTTTCTCTACAACAAGAAATTAAAACAGTATAATAATAAATTTCCCGATGTAAAGTGACTGGCAATTGGAAAATCATAGTTAAAATACTTTCAACTGCAATATCTTCAACTTTCCAGGTAGACAATGCTGGTATATTTTCTCCGGACAAGTTATCCTTATGAATTAAGGACAATTGATCAATAGAAGAACCAGGAGGAGCAAACAAATCCTTATTGAAATAAAGATCTAAAATAGACAATTGAATAGATGCTTCACTTTTGTTGAATGATAAGTTGGTCAAAAGATCAAAAGATAAGTCCTTGAAAAATAATCCATAATAAGTATCGATTGATGGAACTGTTTGAAATTCGGTAGAATTGTATACTTGGAATAAAACTCTAGAATTTTTGTACCACAATTCATCAATCGATCCATTAGGTTTATAGGTTGAAAGTTGAGTGATTTCAGGCAATGAAAGTTGAGGAAGTTGATGCTTAACCAATTCATTTGAAATTGAATTATTAGATAAAGCTTCCTTGATAATTGGATCAATTAATTCTTTAAAGTTTAGGAACAACTTATTGGAACTTTCTAACGAGTTCCATGATAAATCTTCACCCTGAACATTAATTAAAGAGTTGAGAATCAAATTAATCATCTTTTTAGGCTCATATGGCAATTCATAATTGTCTAATTTACTATCAAAAGGTTGTAATAATAAGTTCGAAGTACTTTCGACAATTGGAAATTCCCGGGCCAATTCCACCAATTGGTTAACTTTTTCAACCAATTCTGGAGAAGATGATGGGATCTCATTACTAAACAAGTATGGGATAGAAATCAACACATCATAGAATATGCCTTGTGCCAATCCGTTTCTTTTGGTTTCATCTTGTTTTTGTAAGTCAATCGATAAACTTAAGAATTGCTTGAAAAGGTTCACAACAGAATAATTATCTATAATTGGAGATAAAGTGGCAAAGAACTTCAATATGGATTTGATATTGTTGAACGCACCTGCATCATCAAGAAGATCATCTGTGTCGGTATTTTCTTCCAGACTTTCTTCTTCGACCTTGGTGGATTGTTTCTTCACCTTTTCCATTAACTTTTGTGCCTTTGCATGTAAATATTCAACGACATACTTGGCAACCACAAAGTTCTTAGCATTACATATCAATATCAAATTACTCAATGCTGTGATTTTTTGCGGTTGTTCAATCACAAGAGAATAAATCGTACTGAGGATGGAATTTCTTAACTTATCGATTTTCTCAAACTCGGCCACTATCGGATTGGATATATATGATACGTCGTCGATTTGATTAGCAATGTTTGGATTCTCTCCGATTCTTCTGATATCTTTACACACATTGTTGATTAATTCTTGCGATGGATCTATATGTTGTCTTTTGGCAAACTCGTCGTTTCCTTCGTGAGATTGGAATTGTCCATGACCCTCTTCATATTCATCTCTCGATCTTTTTTGCGGATTATACGAGTCCATAATAAGTTGTTGGAGAAGAGAAAATGTTGTTGATGTTAGGTGCGATGAAAAGTGGTGAAAAATTAAAGGCTGGAGGTTTTACAAAATGATGGAGACAATATGGTTGAAATTGGCCAACAGTATGGGAGAGAAAGTATGTTCAAAATACTCAATACGTTATCTTACGTAACTTATGTAGATAGTAAGCTTTCGAATGATTCAAGTATCCTTCTGTTTTTACGGATATTGATGGAGTATCTATAATGTTTGAGTGGTATCTCTCGCTAAAATTCCGCAGTACAAAATGGCTGTATATTGTGCTAATAGGTGAAAGTGCTCACTAAAAATTACTACCACTAACGAGGTCATCGCTAACGTATCACTAATTTATTCCGCCAACTGGTTGGTTTACGCAGAGGATTCTAATTGCCAGAGGAAAATTGCCGATGCCATTCCTAACGCCCTCTCTTATCTCTTTATCTCTTCTTCAATTATACTGATTTCTTCAGGACCAGTACCGCAACAGCCTCCAATAACTTTAATGTTTGGAATAGCCATCCACTTGCGGATCACTTCTCTCCATTTAATTTCGTCTTTCTCAACAAGATAGGAATCGTTAGGCCCATTGTAATGAAAGCCAAGGTTTGGATATACCAAGATTGGAACATCTATATGTTCATTGATCTGATGAACCACTTTTTCCACCTCTTCAAAATCAATACAGTTGAGTCCAATACCCAAGAATGATTTTTGTAAATATTCACTCTCTTTAAGCTGATTTTTCATGTATTCCACTACTTGTACAGTAGGAGTACCATCGGCCAATCCATTCTTACTAGACATGTGGAAACTGACATAGAAAGGCTTTGCAGGCTTTAAATGGGCCATCAAGTCGAAAATGGCCTGGAGCTCTCCAAAGTTAGGAATTGTTTCGAAACCAATGGCCGAAACTCGGGAATCTTTGGCAAGATATTCTGCTAATGGAGCATGATACGAAACGAGATCAGACCTCGAGACCACGGGATACTTACCGGTATATTCCGAGCCGTCGGCAAGATATGATGCGTAGGGGCCAATTGATCCGAAAATATCGATATGCTTGTTGCCATTATGTTTAGTTATGGCAGATTCAATCACGTCGACAGACGTACACCAAAGTTTTGTGATTTCCGAATCTGATAATGAAGCGAATTTCTTCAAACTTTGGTATGATGTCTGATAGGTGGACGTGGTGAGAATGTCGGCATTAGACTTAAGGTACTGGTAATACACTTCTGAGACCAAGTGTGGTTGGTTCAAGAGAACTATACCCGACCATAATGGCGACGATTTTGGTTGGATTTCTGAATCTGTAGGAACGATCGCTTCCAATTGAGTTCCAAGAGCACCGTCAAGAACAAGAGGGGCATCCAAATGTGAAAGCAGAAACATCGATAAAATTGAGGTGGTCTACTTTACGGGATATCGCTTGGGCGAGAATGTAGATGTAAGAGATCAGTAGCTACGAGAGTGGTGAATGTCGAGACTTACGATGGTAGTGTTGAGAGCTGTGGTTGTGGCTTTGTCTTATTGTTACTAAGCATCAGTCAGTCGGGTTTTTTTTGTCCCGGGGTTATCGGACCGAGAGCAAAGGTACAAAGCAGTGCGCCTGTGATTCTCTCCAGAAAACGAGTCAAAGATAAGAACCCACATGATCCCCCTAACTCGATGTACCAAACAGCAAAGATAAGAACACACGCCGCCCCCTACCCCATAAATATCATTAACATCACAAGCAGGCATCACATACTCGCAGTCGTCGTATTGTCCAAACCATATTCGATTTGTGGCCGGAACTAATCGTCCGACTCCACCTCGCCATATATTTCCGAATCACACGCTAACGGAGTCGGGTCGGAGTCAATTGTTTTGCCCTGGGGCCATGACTCCGGTCCCATCAATTTAGCCATCTCTTGAAACAGTAGAAAGCCGTTCTACCTAACCTTATATAGAGTTATATAAATACGCAACCCAAGCCCTGAATATTGTATTGCCTACAAGTTTTTACTGAGCACTTCTTTATCAACGATTTTTTATTTGGCATAATGTTTACATCGAGAGTCCTTTTGAAATCGGCTCGTTTGAACACCTTAAGGGTGCCAAAAGTTGCAGCTACATCTTTCACACCAACCACATCAAAGATATCATTGCGTAGCTTGGCTTCTACTGCCGATACTTCGTCGCAAAATTATAATCAAGTTTATGACCCAAATAGAGCCAAAGTGTCTTTCAACAATTTGGACACTTTTGCCAGACGTCATATTGGTCCTACCCCTAATGAAGCCGACAAAATGTTGTCAAGGTTGGGATATTCTGACATTGATGAATTTTTATCCAAGGCCATTCCAGAACATATCTTATTCAAGAGAAGATTGAAAATCGAACCTTCTCAAGGTTACACCGAATCGGAAATGTTGGAACATCTTCACGAATTGGCTGGAAAGAATAAGATCGTCAAATCCTACATTGGTAAAGGTTATGCTGGTACCAAGCTTCCTCCGGTGATCCAAAGAAACTTGTTGGAATCTCCAGAATGGTACACTTCTTATACTCCATATCAGCCCGAAATTTCTCAAGGTAGATTGGAATCTCTTTTAAACTATCAAACTATGGTCACTTCGTTAACTGGGTTATCTATGGCCAACGCCTCCTTGTTAGATGAGGGTACCGCTGCAGGAGAAGCAATGTCATTATCATACCATAATTTGAAGGGGAAACGTTCTAAATACGTCATTGATTCCAATGTCCACCCTCAAACTTTGAGTGTTGTCAAATCGAGAGCTTCCAATCTTAATATTGAAATCATAGTCTTACCTCTTTCTTCCGAAGCTGGTATTTCTGAATTACAAAATATCGCCGGTGAAATCTGTGGTGCCTTAGTACAATATCCAGGTACCAATGGTTCTGTTGACGATTACACCAAGGTGGGTGAAATCGTCCATTCTAATAAAGGGTTATTTGCCATGGCCACAGATTTATTGGCTTTAACCTTACTCAAATCCCCAGCTGAATTCGGGGCTGATATTGCCCTCGGAACCTCACAAAGATTTGGTGTTCCATTCGGTTATGGAGGTCCTCATGCTGCATTTTTTGCAACTAACTCCAAATATTCCAGAAAAATCCCTGGTAGAATCGTAGGGGTTTCAAAAGATAGATTGGGTAAACCAGCTTTAAGATTGGCTTTACAAACTAGAGAACAACATATTAAGCGTGAAAAGGCTACTTCCAACATTTGTACTGCCCAAGCTTTGTTAGCAAATATCTCTGCTATGTATGCAGTTTATCATGGACCAGAAGGGTTGAAAAACATCGCTAAAAGAGTCTTTGGATTCACCACCATCTTGGCATCTCAAATTGCTACCAAACATGAACTTTTGAATGATAAATGGTTTGACACATTATCCGTTAAATTGAATGGTGTCACTTCAGATGAAATTTTATCAAGAGCTTTACATGAGCACAACATTAATCTTTTCAAGGTTGATGATTCGACCATTTCATTGACTTTAGATGAGACTGTTACTGCAGAAGATTTGGATTCCTTGATCTCTGTTTTCACATGTGGCACATTAGATACCAGTTCAATTGACAAGTTACCACAAATTCCAAAAGAGTACTTGAGATCAGACGAAATCTTAACCAATGAAGTTTTCAACACTCATCACTCAGAAACGTCAATGTTGCGTTACTTGCATTTACTTCAAAGTAAGGATTTGTCATTGGCCAACTCTATGATTCCATTGGGTTCTTGTACTATGAAATTAAATTCTACTGTTGAAATGCAAACCTTATCCATTCCAGGTTTCAATTCTATCCATCCATTTGCTCCTATTGACCAAGCCCAAGGTTACAAACAATTGGTTGACGAATTTGAAAAGGACTTGAACGACATCACTGGTTTTGATGCTACTACTTCTATGCCTAATTCTGGTGCCCAAGGGGAATATACGGGATTGTCTTTGATTAGACAATACCATAAATCTAGAGGAGATTATGAGAAGAGAAACATCTGTCTTATTCCAGTGAGTGCTCACGGTACCAATCCTGCCTCTGCTGCCATGTGTGGTTTGAAGGTGGTTCCTGTTAAATGTTTGAGCGATGGTTCAATTGATATCAATGATTTACAAGCTAAAGCTGAAAAGCACGCAGAGAATCTTTGTTCTATCATGATCACTTATCCATCTACTTATGGTTTATTCGAACCAGGTGTAAAGACCGCCATTGAACATGTTCACAAGAACGGTGGTTTGGTTTATTTGGATGGTGCCAACATGAATGCTCAAGTTGGTTTAACATCTCCAGGTGATTTGGGTGCTGATGTTTGTCATTTAAACATCCATAAAACCTTTGCTTTATCCCATGGTGGGGGTGGTCCAGGTCAAGCTCCAGTTTGTGTCAAGGAACACTTGAAGCCATTTTTGCCATCGCATCACTTTGTCAAGACTCCACATTCTACCAATGAATCCATTGAGTCTGTTAATTCTGCACCATACGGTTCTGCCTCCGTTATTCCTGTTTCATATTCGTACATTAAGATGTTGGGATCCGATGCATTACCATATGTTTCAGCTATTGCCATGTTGAATGCTAATTATATGTTGACCAGATTAAAGGATGAATATAGTATTTTGTTTGTTGATTCCAATGCTGCTACTGATGCTGGTCTTAAGCATTGTGCCCATGAATTCATTTTAGATTTGCGTGAATTCAAAGCCATTGGTGTCGAGGCTATAGATGTTGCTAAGAGATTACAAGATTACGGTTTCCATGCCCCAACCATGTCTTTCCCAGTTGCAGGTACATTAATGATAGAACCAACTGAATCTGAAAACTTGGCAGAATTGGATAGGTTCGTCGATGCCTTACTTTCCATCAGAAGGGAAATCGATGCGTTTGCAAAGAACGAACCTTTGGGTCTCGTTTTGAAGAATGCCCCACATTCTTTAGAGGATATCATCTCTACTCCTCAACAAGAATGGGAAGTACGTGGTTACACTAGAGAACAAGCTGCTTATCCATTACCATACTTGAAATCGGCCAAGTGCTGGCCCACCGTGGCCAGAGTCAACGACACTTATGGGGATATGAACTTGATGTGCACATGTCCTTCTGTGGAAGAAGTAGTTGCCGACCAGGAATAAATAATGTAATAACGAGAGAAATTTCTGATGATATAAAACAGAAAAGGAAAGTAATAAAAAAGAAGATAATCCGGAGAGAAAAAGATCGATCTGAAACGAACAAAAGAGATGAAAAGTCTCTTTAAAATAGAAAACAAAACGACCATATAGATTTTGAAAAAAGTGTAATACTTAAGACTGGTTTATTTAATATATAATACAAAAATTAGTAACATAAAAAAAACCAGAGATCGAAGTAGTATAATAGTAGAGCAAATCACAAGACCAGGATTCCAAGACCCCTTCTCTCCCCCTTACCTTAGACCTCCGTCTTAACCCCTTGCCTTAATACGTCAACTCCAATTTGAAGCCCCCACTTCATCTTCGAAAACTGAAAAAAATCGTGGCCGTATATCACCGGTTCGGATTACGTAATCCCGGTACCCTCACTTAAGACCATTCGATCAATAACTCCACCCAACTCCACAATACTAGATACTTAACTGAAAGGACCTCGATCATTAAGGCGATAATCACGACGATCTGATCCCCCACTTTTCAAACGTTTGCAAACAACCGCTATATTTTTCCTCCACGTCGCCGTTCCTGTTGATCAATTTCTTACACATCCCGCCAGCCTGCTCCCCCACTAATGGACTGGTACAACAAAACACGTAAAGGATCGATTCCTGGTGGTGCTTCGTATTCTCCGTCTTCGTATAGTGGAAACGCCCCCGGAGGATTATCTCCATACACCAGCCAGAGAGCACCGATATATAATACAAACCATCAGAGCGGGATAAACCCGGCGTACCATTCATTGGCGCCTCCAAATGCTGCAATTATTGGATCTGGAGATTCTCCGGTTCATGGACAGCCCAGTGGGTCCCCTCCTGCCAATCACGGTGTCAATGGACCAATAGAAAGAAGTTCGTACTATTTTTCCCAATTCCCCCTCTACTGCTCCGACTGGAGCTACATGGGTGCCGAAGGATTGGATTGTATTGCCCTAAGTACTTATAAGGAAGGATTCAACAATAAGCTACAAATCCTACATGGGTCTACCTACGGCAATGAAACGAGCAAAAAGCATAATGATTCGATAGTTGGAGACGAAATTGCATTTGATACTCAATCGCCAACTAATCAGTATCTGCAATATCACCAGGCACAGCCGTACTCCTACGAAGATAACATTGTCGAAGGGTTTGACTTTCTCAAGGTCTCGGAGGCCAGTGTCGACTATCCCATAACCCATCTTCAGTGGGACCCATCTATGAAATCGTCCAGTTCTGACCAAAGAGTCGCTGCTTCTCTGGAAGTTCTTCGTTTATATAAGGTGGACAATGATACTTATGATCCAAGCACTAACGAATCGAAGTTGGTTCAAACGCATATCTTGGCCAATAACACTGCTGGGAACACATCATCATCATCGTCTAATTCAAACTGCAGCAATTCCAACAACAATAAAACCCAACATGATGACATCCATACATTCCCGCCCGTCACATCTTTTGATTGGAATAAAACAGACCCAAACATCATCATCACCTCCTCGGTAGATACTACCTGTACAGTTTGGGATCTTCATCGGTCTTCGGGATTACTGAGATTAAATGAAGATGGTACCTCCATCGATACCGCCACCGTGAAAACGCAATTGATAGCCCATGATTCAGAGGTGTTTGATGTGAAATTCGTTCATAATTCATCCAATGTATTTGCATCTGTGGGTAATGATGGGTCTATGAGAGTGTTTGATTTGAGATCTTTGGAACATTCCACCATCATATATGAACCTACATTACCATTATCTTCAACAACCCCAACCACTCCGGGTAGTAATGGATACGTTCCTTCGATGGGTGACACTGCTCCTGCCAACGTCAAAGCACTTTTGAAATTATCCACCTCCAATATCGACCAACACCATTTGGCTACCATTGGAATCAATTCGAATCAAGTCATAATTATAGATATGAGAATGCCTGGATTACCTGTCGCCACCTTGGACGGATCGCTAGGAGGCGTCAGCCATGCAGCAATTAATCTGATCAAATGGCACCCTACATCTAATTATCTTTTGACTGGAGGCGATGATTGTCAAGCTTTGGTTTGGGATTGCAACAATCTTCAACACACCAAAGCATCCACCTCCGAATCGGGAATGATCATAGACACCCCCGTACTTTTATATGAAGAGGAAATGGAGGTTAACAACGTCTGTTGGAGACAAGATCAAGGAGATTGGCTAGGGGTAGTTAGTGGAAAAGGATTTCAAGCAGTTCTGACTTAAATCGAGATGCATCAGTTGTTTCAAAATCATATCATCATCCAATAAATATTCACTAGCTCTACAATTTTGTAATCTTTTAATAAGTATTATTATAGACAGTTATATATGTACATATACTCCCTTCTGTATGATCAAAGACCAGCTTATTTCTTAGCAGCCTTTTGAGCAGCCTTGGTAACCTTACCGGCCTTGTCAGTCTTTTCAACGGACT
>JAJLWT010000084.1:0-27156 GCA_030570835.1 Suhomyces tibetensis
TCATGGAATGCCATATATTCCGCTTGGTTATGGTGGTGCATTCCCTCAACTCGCCAATTTAGAAGAAGTCCACGGTTCTTCTCCTTGGGGTGCTGGTACCATTGCTGGTGCAGATGGTTCTAGACAACCTTCTGAGTTGGAATTGAAAATAGCCAAAATTCAAGGTGAAAATTTCGCGACTTCTGCTGTCAAATTCTGTGGTGACAACGTGCTGACAAAGGGACAAGCAACAGTTGCGACTAACAAGGCTGAAAAAAAGCCCGCTAAAGAAAAGCCAGTCGCAGAAAAGCCTGCGAAACAAACAACTAGAGCTATTCAATCCCAATCACTCGAGTCCGAGGAGTCCAAAACTTCTTGTTCCAAGTGTGTAATTATGTAATATTAAAATTTAGTGAAATCAATGATAGAAAAATATATTGTTAGTAGTGATTAACTCAACAGAAGCTAACAGAATACGTACAGATAGGAAATGAGTCCAAATTCATCACACTTAGTCAACCTTTATTAGTACCCATTGGTTTCACAGGAGAAGGTACCCAAGTTTCAAACGTTAAGTCAATTATTTGCAGCTCTCGTTCTACTTAACATACTAGTATATTCATAAAAGTATTGGATCCTTCCTCGAGGGAAAGCCTAAATAGATAAGAATTCTTCTCATATATGAATGCTATAATATTTCCACCAACCCAAGTACATCTGAGTCCAACACAAATGGTTTCTAGAAAGTATTATATCACCTTCTAATAAAGTTACGACATGGCACCCAACGGAAAATATGTTTAGAAATCGTCCCTGAGATCGTGAACATCTGGTACATCTAAAATGCAAAGAGGCAACGAGCTCTAGTTCAAAAGAAAGAACTAGTGGCTCCTACCTTACCTTTAAGTAGTACATGATCACGTCCCTATTCTATGGTTGTTAAGTTCACATATCCCTTACTAGTTAATTTATAAACCTTCATTTTTTCGAAGAAAACAAAACCAATAAAGCAAAATGTATTATACAAAAAAGTTGGGTAAATAGAATCATCAAGAATTGGCTAATTAGTAATGGACTAAGTTCCTCAATAACCAAAAATTCACTCCGGAATGATTTCAAGTGTGCTTTGAATGACCAATTATTGGACCTCATATGAGAATCGCTTGGTCCTAATGTGAAACACAACTCGTATTCTAGAACTAGTGGTTGATTCAAATTTTTCGAAAATATGAACTGAGTATACCGTCAGTCACAATCGTCCATTTCTCTACCTATTTAACTTGTTTGATATTCTTGAAGATGACTTCAGGTAGTTGCGGTTAGGGCCTTCAGGGCGACCTGTCGACTAGTAAACAGGCTACGGGAATAACTGGTGGAAATTTTATAACACTTGACTTGAACATTTGAAGACTCTTTTGGATAACTCTAATGCTTATGAGCATAATGATAAGATTAATTTCAGCATACCTTTATGGGTAAAGATGAATGAATGAACTCTGACGATTTAATATCAACACCTTTCAGATTTAGGTACTTGACACAACCGCGCATTTGGTTACGTAAGCCAATTGATGTTGCTGACGTAACGCTTCATGTTATTGTTTTGAAACATGTAGATACTGTCAAAGTCCAACAGCATACCCAAGATGAGATACGATGATCAATTGTGGGAGTTGAATACTCAGCGACCGCTTTTCAACCGACCAAGAGCAACAAATGCCCACACGGTGTATGAGCTGATGAATAGGCTATTTGCGGAATCGAAGGTGGTGAAGAAAAGGCCCAAATCTGTGCATGTGTATCAAAGTTCTACTGAAGGTAGCGTAAGGGTACCATTAAAAGAGAAGGAATCGAATAGCTTGATTGAAAAATCTAAGAATTCACAGTTAGAGTTGATTGATTTCGATAAATTATCTGCTTCCCCAATAGAACCCCCCGTGGCTAATGGTATAGCGATTAGGGATTTATTGGGTCCAATGAGGGAAGAGATGTATAATGATAATGTCGGAGATGATGAAGTTATACTAACTGAGAGTAGAGAATCGCCGACAAGAGCTGAAGAAATTCGAGAGACTGGGTTGATTGGAGTTTGCGTAGACGAGTCTAAGAAATCTGTAAGGGCTGGTGTTCGGGACGGCATGACGAGCAAAATTAAAACACTGGACGTGAAGTGTGCTGAAGAATACCTCAAGCCTGATTTTGAAGTCGATATTAACCCCGAAGCAATTGCTGACAGCGAAGAGGAATTCGAGTATCTTTCCAAAAATAGGGTGACGGAGGTAAATCAAGAGATACGACATGACCCTGATTCACAAATCGACAATCAAAACTTCCAAGCAGAAGATTTGGGAAGTAATGACGCGTACGAAGCTCAAGAAGAATTGATAACAAATAGTGGGGTTATAGATCATGGAATTCAAACAGACGAGGACCGGTTAGGCCATGCTACAAGTAATAAAATCAACCTGACACCGAGAGTAGAGGAAGAAGGATTAGAAGAAGCTAAAGGGTCTGAACGCATTAGTAAGGCTAGAATTAAGCTTAGTGGAAATCTACAGGAAAATTCAAATTTACCACATCTAATATATTCAGAAGACCACGTGACAACCGAGTTGAAGTTACCTGTCAATAGTCAGTCAGCAAGACAGGGGGAGTCACCAGTAATAGTGTTTGAAACCGGTATTAATACGGTAATTAGGCCATCTACACCAGTAAGAGCAAGGCACATAGATTCTGAGTCATTAGTCTTGGAACTCGAGCAGTCCGCCATCAATAATAACAAAAATCCTCAAAAAACTGGTTTTTGTGAGCCCTCAATCAGTACTACGAAGTTTCTCAATAAAACCACTTGCAAGAAATTACCTAAGAGAATTCCTAGACAAGCTACTACAAGTTTAGCCGATATTTGTGGGAAAGTTAATAAGACCAGAGTACCCACACGTACTGGGTTATCCCGCAAGATAAAAATAGCTCCGCTTCATGGGTATCTTAAATCGAAGAGATGATTCGGCAATCTAATAAGCAGGCGAAAGCAGCAGGGTCTAATTGTTGGGAAGCGATAGATGGGAAGAGTTAAAATTTTCCCAAATGGGATATTTAATGAAGCCAGGGGAAGTCACGGTCTTTTTCACAATTTCGCAACCACAAGAAAAGATTCCGTAGTGGAAAAACAAGTTACTTGTAAATGGCTGAAAAGAACCGTGAGAGAGCAATGATAGAATTTCTTGTCCCGTAAAATAATACTCTAAAAGTAAGATATTAGAGAATGACATTTAGTAACAAAGGACATAGCATGCATCATTTGGAGAAAAATCTCTAGTTTGGAACCAAACCCTGGAATTCCTGAAATACATGTTGGTACCAGTAATGTTTGTCTGGCTTGCTGGTCTGTAGAATTTCTTTTGTAAGATTCCTTTGTAAGGGTTTGCTAATTATGCAGATACAGGGTCGTGCATTAATCAAGAACTTACAAGCAACAAAACACAACACAATTCTCGGAGTGGAGTGGACGTGGCGCGCGCCAGGAAGTAGTGGTTGATGAATAGAAAAAAATTCTTCAAACAAATTTCTCTTTTCTTTAGCTAATTAACTTTTAAAAATCAGGACTTTTGTAACTAGCGTTCATGCTGAGGTATCCTTACCCCCTAGTGTGAACGCATCTCTATATCCTGAGAGATAGACATGGTGGATAATTCAGTTATGGTTTTATGCTACGTAAACCACGACTCTACGAACACCATTACATTTGAGCCTCTAAATTGCATAATGAAATAAAAATTTTCAAACGCAGGCACAGATTATTGATGTAGACAAAATGTAATACAATAAGCACTGAACAAAAGCGAAGATGACAAAGAAAAGAAGCCAGCTTAAAGTTTTGACTTTTTGAAAACTCTAGTGGAATGAACGCCCAGCACGATTTTGACTTCCCCTTAATCTACTTTCTTAAACGCTTTGTTATTTCCTTCTTATGGAAACATTTTTGTTTCCCCAATAGTGTACATTTGACAAGTACAAAACCTAGCTAGTAATATAAAGTAGAACCAAAATAATATTTATACAATGAAACAACCAGTCGCAAATGAGTTTCCTTGCGACTAGTAGTGGTGGGTAGATAAGAACTAGTTGCGAAGTAATCTTAGTATCGCTAAGAGCTAAATTGGTTTCACTTCACAATGACCTATATGTTGTCTTTTTTGATGACCCTAACTCCTAAGTAATTTCGTGAATTCGTAGACATATCATAGCACGTAGGCTGCAATAATAATAATAATAATAATAAAGAGTAAACATGTGTGATGATTACATTCATGAACAAAAGCTAACAGAACTGTTTAAATAAAAAAAAAGTAACAGCAGCAGTAGCGGTTTGTTTATGATCGTGTGTGGATTAATGGAAGTGGTAGTAGTAATAGTGTTGGTGGAATTTATTGCTTTCCTAAGCAGAAAGAAACCAGTCTAGGAGCTTTCCCAGTGGAGCCTTTCAAAGAACATCTTCTGACATAGTCCTTTTTCTCGTCAAACTTAGTATAGTTTGAGGAGTTCTTCGCAGGTGTCGTTGTATAGTTACCAGACGAACCCGAGGACGCAGACGAAGTGGATTTCTTCTTAGATAGTATCGACATCTTAACAGCGTCTGGGGGATCAAAGACCCTAAGTTGGAACAATTAATAAGTGAAGGATTTCTTACTGATTTTTGGAGAAGCGTCAAATTCATTTATATATATTCCAATACACATATAATATTTACGTTAAACATGTCACTAGTGGCTTCCCAGTCGTGTGTGGTCGATGATGTAACCAATACCAAAAATCCCGCACTATAGTGAAAACAAAAATATCAAAGGTGCACTTTTTTCACGATGGGGAAAATTAGAGGGGGGTTTGTGGTGCCACGCTTGTTCGGGATCGAATATACGCATAGTTGTATTTTTAGGTATTGAGGGATTTATACATTTTTTTTTCGTAGGGCTCGTATTACTATTGTTAGCTTTCCATACTTACCCTCTTGGGCATGAAATCCGATATTGGTATCTGACTCTGACCAAAATTCCTGTTTCATCTGTTTATTGGGGTTGGACCCCCACCATCAGCAGGGCGTGTTAGGTATAATTTTCTGTCATCTATTCCCAGTGTACCCAGTATGCGGACCAATTAGTGTTTGCTATACACTGATATAGGGAGTGGTTTCCAATACTGTAACTAGCGTACCTATCATGGTACTGCTGTATTAGCTTGTAAACGCTAACGCTCACCGCTTCTCGTTTCAGATATCTTCCTACCAGGATATCTTGCAGAACAAAAACATTTCTCCCACCGCGATGCTCCACTTCCATACCCGCTCCCCCTAACCTTAACCCCACCACTACCGGCACCCGCATAGTCTACGCGCGTAGCTCCATGTGTGTCTATCTGCCTATTCATACTCACTCCTCCCCACCCACGCCAATCGGCAGTTCTCATTCCCACTTTAGTCATGACTGGTTTCGGACTTGCTTCACGTTACTTATTGTTACCTCACCCCACATCATCTATCCATCTTTTTTCACTGCGCCCTTTCCTATTGTACACTATTCTCACTATCTCATTGTCGTCAATGTACGTGATTAAGATAGATTGTTGCGATACATTGATTGACGATGGTTTCTTCTGAAATTGGTCTTGCAAGATGCAAGATGTTTTCATTATTGCTGAACCTTACGTAAGATAATAGCTCTTGCTCTTTGTTTATTACGTAATTTGCTTCTTTTCATCCTCTATCATGGATGCTTAAACCCGACTTTCCTGTTCTGGCAGATGGTTCCTGAAAACTTTCTTTTATTCTTCCTGCAACTAGCCAACATTATACTCTTTACGTCCATTCCCAATCCCATACCTTTCGTCGCGTAAGTGTTTAACCCGACGTTAGTCGATTGAGAGATCAGCATTCCTTATTCCGCATCACGTAGTGCCTCATCACTTCACATTCTCCATGTGACATAATTCGTCTCAAGTCTCTCTACATTCGCCGTTGTTACTTGACATGTAACAGACTATGCACTATTGGCTACGGTATATCTTATCATGGTCCAATTGCGTGAAACTCTCAAACAACTACTGCAACAATAGAGTATGTGTAAATCACAATTTAAGAAATCGCATGATAATGTAATACATATTGTTTCGCGTCTCCTTATGTTGCTGCCTTTCTTTTCTACATCACATCAGAATCTCAAATCTATTCACATCGATGTATCCTTTATTGTACTGTCTTGGGCTATACCTATGACGTAATTATTTATGGCATGTGTGACAATTTTTAAAATCCTGTCTCGGACTATTCTGAACTTACTTCTGCCCTTTTACACTTGCTATCGTACCTTTTCCGTTCCTGTAGATGGCAGGTTGTTTGGTCGTTTGACTGATGTTACCGTGCTCTTATCATTTGGCAGGTCATGCTAATATGTTGTCAAACTCATCCATATTTTCTAACTCGTCTTGTTGTGCCACCCTTTTCAAAACCTCTTTCTTCGATGACTCCTGGATATACCCGTCTAATAGCAACTCATCTAGTATGTGATATGCTTTTTCGAACCCAAATATAATGTCCAATTCACATACGTTTCCATACATCTTATCCATTTGCTCAACAAATCTATGTATAATCTCTAATGCCAATAACTCGTTATCATCGCTGTCTATACCAACAATGAAGAACAAGGATGCATAACGTCGGTACACTATTTTCATTTCCTTGTACTCCAACACATTACACATCTTTGCCCGACGAGAAAGAATTAATGTGGTCAATTCCCGCATCCGTTTACTCTTTTCTTTCTGGGATATTGTCTGGTACCATTTAGACAACCGGACCTTTCCTTGTCTCGATAAAAGGAATAAAAAGTTTATAGCCATGTTTTGATGATTGTTATTCTTTTGCTTTGCTTGTCTGGGAGTTGAAGTTAACGTGTTGATTTGTTAGATCCGCACCGCACGACCCGGTATGTTAGCTGTTGCAAAAAGAGACTCTTGCTCGCACCTTACAGAAATTTAAATCTTACTATTGCAAATAGTGCAGCTCCGATAGTATGTTTTCCTAACATAAAACCAGTCTCCTATTATAACTTCATAATACAAAATTTACTTTCACATTTTACTTCAAGTGTCATTTATTCGAGGTTCACTCATTCCAATGTATGTACAGTAGATTCCAAAAAATCTAAATGTTGACGAATCTCTTTACACAATTCATGACGATCCACATCCTTATAAATGTTTAGGTTGATTTTCATATCACACAATAATTCATCCATGTTCTTCCATTGAACTGTTTCGAAATCGTCACCCGTCCTGATCCGCATTCCTGTTCCATATAATCGAAACCGTTCTCCCTTTTCATTAAATATCTTTCTGGTGATCTTGAGTTGCCAAGGGTTGAGTTTTGGCCAGTTTGCATGAACAAACATAATTCGTGGACCGCCTGCTTGCAATAATGGCAGCTCAGATTTTATCTTTGTAATGACCTTCTGGCGCTTTCCTTCAAGTTTGGAACGCTGTATGTTGTACTCGTGGTCTTCTATGGGGTCATATTGTCCCATACCAGTACCCTCAAAATCACCTCGAATATCAAAGTACCCAAAAGCATTCAAAAACTTCGAGACTTGGTAGTATTTCTTATTAGTTGCAATTGTTGCTGCTAAAAATGTTTCTTTGTCACCTTCGCCATCTGATCCTTGTGAGAATAATGGATAGAAGTGGCTGGGGCCATATAAATTATAATATAGTGCTAACAATAAAGCCTTCGTATGGGTCTTTTTTGAAAGCATCAATTGTCCGGACTCAGAAGTTGGATCGGGAATACTTCCGACCCTTTGATGTAATGGTATTTTAAGCAAACTCAAGTCTTTTGCTTCGAATGTGTCATACAATCCACTAACTTCATCATATTTGGGTAAGAACTTGTCTTTGCTTAATTCTAATCCTGCAATTTTATAATAAGCCGGAGATGTGGCACGCTTCCAGAAATCAGGCCACACTATCAATCCACTGGAAGGGAAAGGATCCTTCTTAAATAAAGTATCTGGGTTATGCACTGGTATGTTATCACTATCTAATAATAGAACATTCTCGAAACTCAGAAGTAATATAGCTAATGCTTTATATTGGTAACCTTTGAATTCAAATTTATTCTTTTTGGTCTTAACACCATCTTCATGTAGGAAGTTTTCCTTCTCATCATCGTCTTCGTCGCCATCTACTTGCTCTTCAGGAACATTTGGATCATGTAATGCATATGGTAAATAGATGCATTTTGCATCAAATGAGGGAAAGACGGTTTCACAAAGCTCTTCTTCATATTCCTCTGGTTTCGGAATGAGAACTTCGATTGGCAATTTACTTCCTAACGCCCGAATTGATCTAATTGAAAGTAAAGTCAACCAGTTGAATTTGCCGCCACCAACGAAGACAATACCATTTCCCGAGTACAATCCTTTAGGGGCAGTTTCTGGAAGGTTTTCGAGAACATACTTATGCAGAGACGACATAGATTGGAGTTCTGGTGGAGATAATTGAAGGAATCTGGATAAGTAGAATTCACTGAACACAGTGTCCTTAGGATCCAACGTATTATATCTTGCATGATAAATTCTATTCTTGGTAAGATAATTTTTAAGCTCGGGGATTTCGGGCTTTCCTTGATATAACACATCAAACACAGAGCTGAAAAATTTGTATCCAATTTTCTTTCGTAACATCTCTTGGGGGGTATCTTTAATAGTTGGGTGGGAAACAGGCAGTAATATTACTTCTTGTTTCAGGGAAGTGTGTTTATGCTGGAGTTCATTTTGACCTTCGTTTGTATGAATGATATTATTTGATGGCCCACTAGCCTTACTTTTGACCCCAGAGGGATTAACTTTCTGGCTCCTTGAGGTATTGATTTGTTGTACATTTGTAGGATCATCAGATTTTGACGGAGATTCTGCCACTACAGGGTTACCTTCGGAATCGGTCGGGATGTCTAATGGGATCTTTTTAGCAGGAATAACTGGATCTTCGACATTAAGATCAACCTGGACACTTTGAGAATTATCACCGCCCACGATGGCTGCAGCATCTGTTTGTTTGAAAGGGGTCGTTTTCTTCTTTGTATAAGTGAAGAGCTTGTTCAAAAACTCAGAAATGGGATTGGATAATGATGCATCATGTTCTGGGTTATTAATAGCTTGACTTGAATCCGTGGAAGGTGACGATATAGTATTACCACGAAGAAGAACCAAATTAGGAATTAAAATAAAATAAAGTATCACAAGTAGTGCTATGATTGAATAAATCAACGAAGATTTATGGCGCCGGCGAATGTATATACGGGATTTGACCAATAAGTTCTTCCAAGGGTTTTGCATATCGGTGCATCAAGATCGGAGGTTGGTATAGAAATGGAAAATGATTAATATCCTTTGAAAGAAAGTTCAATAGGGATAGCTAGCTCTCTTATCAAGTTTCGGATTAGTAAAGGATTGAATCCGGAATCGAATTATCGTATGACTAGGTGAAATTATAAAAAGTCACAACAGTATTAATCAACTTCGCTTACGCGACAAATAGATCAATTTGTGTTAATTTACGCGCACACAACTGAGAAGTGTAGTTTGAACCAGCGAATTTGATAAGCCTCGCTAGATCTTAACAAAAGTCTGAACACGGCATCAAAAATCTAGTTGCAAATTTAATAATTGGCCTACATATTAGGGTTTTGCGAGTAGTGAAGTCGACAATCATCTACATTATATGTTTAAGCCTGTACTGAAGGCAGTATACGCTTTTCTTGTCTAATTTTTCAACCTTCGTCTATCCTATTATTCTGTTAAAGTGTGTGGTACAACTGAGAATTGTATCTGTGAAATCTTCTTCAGGATTACAGGAACATTTGCTATTCACAAATACCGATGGGTCAGATGGGCATTGTGAATATGGATCATGGTAATAGCCAACATCATTGAACCAATGGACTTCTTCTTTCTTTAAAAATAGGGCTACTGCCATTGTATGAATAGGTGCATCTCCCCATCGTTCGTAGTAAAAGCCACCTTGTTTATCTAAGTAATTGAAAAAATCCATGTACTGTTCATTGTTAAAGATGGAAAGATCAGCAATTTCGAAATTGGTCCAAAAATGACAAAGGTTATATGATTGATAAATATTGTCATTTTGGATCAAATTTAATAATTCTGGAGGGTTTTCCCATTTCAATTCGTTATGAAGATATCTTTTGAATGTGGGCCAAAGAGTTGGTATAGTTTCCAGGTATTCAAACATCGATAACGTAAAGCCATATTTCTTCTTGTTTTTGGCCATAAATTTAAAGATGTCATAATCAATATCACAATAATACTTCACTCCTGGCTCAATACGCCAATAATATTGATATTGTGCTACCAAAGGATGCCTATAGAAAAATCCAGAGTAAAATCGACACATGTGACGATAGCTTTCCGAATCACCATATGGGAAATCCGTTGAATTCTTACGTACTTCTTGTGCTTTTTTCTGATCAATTTCGGCGGGATATGACCAATGCAGTTCGGGGATAAGACCAAAATTAAATTTGCCGTAAGGAATAAAAGTTGATATTAAATAGATGAATTCACTACTAAAGGGTACATCGTTCAAAAACGTGAAATCATAATGATAATTCTTATTGAAGCGATCTTGGATACTTTGAATTGTTTCCAAGAGTTCGAAAATGTCCTCGTTTCTGCATAGAATTAAATAGGTTGCATTTTCATGTCTGTAGTCATTCTGGGGGATCGGCTTATCAATAAGAATGGAACCTGTTGAATATGAGAAGTTTGATTTTAGGAACTGTTTAAGGTTTTCTATTGTTGTCCAATTATGAGTTGTAATATTCAATTTAGTAGCAGTGGGAAAAGCGTTGGTTTGATGAGACTCATAAGCCGTGTAATTATTGTCAAAATTTCCTGAGAATGTTCTATTTCTGGACCCATCCAGATCATGTATAGAATCTTGATTGATAATGTTTAATCGATTGAATTGTTCAAAAACAAACATTTGAGGAAAGTTTTCAACTGATAGTCGAACATGTTTCAATGTCAAGACCAGACATGTTGTACAAACAAATAAAATAAGTAAAGAGTAAATGGAAATACGATTTAAGCTGAGCATTTTATAACATATCGTGGTAGAATATGGTCTAAATATAAATTGGAAAACGGGTAAAACTTGAAAAGAATAATGATTTCTGAGAAAATGTCAAAATCAAATTACATTTTCTATATCCTCTGTGTACCTTATAAATTGTTAACGGTTTCACTTCATTGACGCAGAACACACAAACAAATATTATTTCATTCTAGATGTGCATCCCATTTAAGAGAGCATGGAGTAATTTGGGGTAGAGAACTCTTGGTCAGATATGTACTGATCCTTAGTCAGCGGTCTACGCCTCACTGTACGGTCGGGGAGAACGAAAAATTACCCCCCTCTCTGATTGTGTTACATGTATCTGTATGTGAGCACGGACATAAATAGAGTGTTAGTAAACTCTTAAGTTTTAAATAAAGTGGTGTGTTTATATCCGGGTGGTGGTAATGTTACAAAGTATGTATACACAATGTATATTCTGGAAAGAGGTGGTTTTGATATTGTTCCTTTTTAATATTCTCAATAGTCTGTATAAACCCTTCCATGTCAACTGCATGTCATTGATAGCCCCTTATTCTACGATGATTTCTACATTGCAACCTCCAAAACAACCTTAAATTCTTTCTCCGCAACATGTTGGAACTGGTAATCACGATTACCCTTTTCCTCCCATTATACTCTCCACTATTTCTCGTAGTCGTCTGTCATGTCCCAGGCTCTGCCTTTCCTACCCCAAGTATAGTATCATTAAAGATCAACGCGAAACGTGCACACACACACACACACACACACACACACACACACACACGTTTAGACAGTTATAGAGATCGTTGCTCGTGGGTCCGCTCATCACTTCTCTATACACTACCCTCGTTTTTGAATTTTCAATTCGCTTAATTGTTGATACACATGATCTAATACTTGCAATATGGATGGACTATCATTATCTCTAGGGACTAGCCGTTCGCCCAATAAGAGTCCTTCTCATCCATCGGCATCCCAAATACACCCAGATCCTCAAACAGAAGCATCGTCCCCCCCGGATTTCGACACTATGTTAGCTCAAATGCAAGAGGACCAACCGCATCAACCTATATCCACCAAAACACCAACTTCAAATACATGTTCAGATATTCCTCTTCCCAATAATCTCCTCACTGGGCGGAAGGCTGCCCGCTCTTTACGGTTATTTCGTGGCGCCACCACCATAGACACGGAGGTCACAGATTCTGAACCTGACAACAGAAGGAAATCTATTTTAGCATCTAATTCCGAACTGAAAATACCACGGATTGTATCCCCGCCACCTCCTCCCAAATCCCCTAAACCAGATGATAATAATAACAAAGAGTTCGACTTGGAGCCAGTTTCTTCCGCCACGTATTTCCCACACACTCCCGCAGACCAAAAACCATTAATCCCCATAACTACTCCTGCCACCCCCCTAGTAGTAGACCAGGCACTTCTCAATACAAATTTGCCGCAAACTCAGCATTTAACCGCAGACTTAGAATTCGAGCATCTTAGTAATGGTGACATTACCAAGATTAGACATCTTAATGATGACAGGCAACGAGAACGAAAAGATGATGGAGAAAATAAATACAAAGAAAATTCCCAAACAAATGTGTCGGAAATTGACCCACATAACATTGATAGTTTTTCTAATGATAATTCTCAGAGTGATATCTCAATTGACGAACAGTTTCCTACCATAGCATCTATTGATTCTGAGAATAAAGATGTCATATCTACACAAACTCATACATTACCAGAATTGTTTCCTTTAGCCGTAGAACTACGTCCATTCAAGAACAAAGTAGGGGGACATACGGCTATTTTTTCTTTCTCGAAGCAAGCTGTTTGTAAAGCTTTAATGAATAGAGAAAACATGTTTTATGAAACTGTTGAATCTAGACACTCAAAGCTTCTTAAATTCATGCCCAAATATATCGGTGTTCTTAATGTAAGGTATTCAAGCATTATTGCCGAAGACTCCAAATCTGTATCTACACCATTGACATCAATAAACCCCAGTATTAATGTGGCTAACAGTGATGATGATAATTTTCCTCCAGAAGTAGTATTGGACGATAATAAGCACATCATTCCAGACTCATTATGGAAACAATACTCAGATTCACTTCCTTCTCCAAAAGTTGATACTTGCATGACACATAGTCCTTACAATAGTTTGCACAATAGTTTCCATGGTGCAGACCTTCAGCCTAATACTACTTCAGCATCTTCGTCGTTCAATTCTAATACTCAAAATCTCCCCCCACAACAACAGACCCAAAGTCAGCAAAGCCGTAACAATTTGGGTTCTACTATGGTTAATACAGATTTACAATTCCAAATCCTTCAAGAGGTATTTAAGCCCTCGCTAAAAATCCAAGGTGGTAACCCTGATGATATCTTCACCATGGATGAAGAACATGAAAATGAAGAAACTAGTGCCACAAAATCACCGGAATGGACTCCACGGTTATCTCAAGATGGTGCTAGAGATGTTCCATTGGTGAGAAAGCACACAAGATTTGAAAGATTCATTCTTCTAGAAGACTTGACCTCTGATATGACCAAGCCATGTGTCTTGGACTTAAAAATGGGAACCAGGCAATATGGTATTGAAGCCAATCCAGCAAAGCAGAAATCACAAAGAAGAAAATGTTTAGCAACTACATCTAGAAAGTTGGGTGTACGTATTTGTGGGCTTCAAGTATTCCGAGAAACATTTAATGAGGATTTTAAGGAAGAAAATGAAGACCAAAATCCCAAGGATGACAGAAGTAACTTTTTCATTAAAGACAAGTACTTTGGAAGAAGGGTTAAGATCGGAATGCAGTTCTGTAAAATATTAGCCAAATTTCTTTATGATGGCCGTACCAATTACTCAGTATTAGTGAAAATTCCTCAATTGGTAGAACAATTAATTGAGTTGTATGAAATGTTCAGCAGTCTTGTGGGGTATCGGATGTATGGATCATCGATTTTATTGATGTATGATGGTGGAGAGGTTAAGGAAGAAGGTGATGAAGTTAAAGTAAAAATCATTGATTTTGCTCAATCGGTCATTTCACCAGAAGATGAGGATGATGCAAATTCCACCGATTTTGCCACCATCCCTCCATTACATCCAACACTTGCAGATATGGGATACTTGAGAGGTCTTAGAACATTAATTCGCTACTTCAAGCTTATTTTCCTAATTGTAAGTGGCTGCGAATATACTGATTCTAAGTCAGCAAAGACAGTCGTCCAACAGAATAAGAAAAAATATATGGACAATAATGATTGGTTGGATGTGTATGCGGAAAGCGAGATTGAAGTGCCTGTGGACGAAGCAGACCCTTTCAAGATAGAATATCCCGAGTATCAAGATGAAGATGGGATATCAGAATAAGCAAAGCAAGTTGAGCAATATTGCGAAATTTTCATGGATAAATTAAAATAGTGTGTGTATAATAGTTAGAAGGCAATGAACGAGGGGCAACTGAAAAATACAATAAACAGAAGTAAAAAAGGAACGTAATAAGGCGGAGTAATGTTGTAAAATCCGGATTTGAGCAGAGTATTGAAGAAGAATATTAGCAGGGGTTCTATGATCTAAGCCTATTAGACTACACATGTATCATGCATTGTAATTTGTTGCTGCTTAGAATTATTATGCATTTTTGTACCCCGGACTTATTAGTCAATGCTTAGGTAATCATCAGAATCAGGGTAGGTAGTTCAGAGCGTTGAGTAGTATGGAAAAGATCGTAGCAGTCGTAAGTCGACAATAAATCGGTGAATCTCCTGTGGGAGATGAGGCTTCGGAAAACGATGAAGTGGGGTTGTGGCCTAAGAGCTTATCGACTCACTAAGGCGGTCCCCCCCCCCCATTAAAAGTGCAAATCCTCGAAGTTGGAGTAATTTACGGGCTCAGAGTATATTTTCATGCATAATTTTCTTCCGAAAATTGGTGAGGAAGATTTCTCGGTGTGAGAAATATGAAAGATAGGACAAAAGTGGTCTGGAAGAACCAAGACATATAATTGGAGAGTGAGGTCTTCGGGTGACCTGGGCAATGCGGTTTAGGTAGATTTCGATCAGAATCTCGTGACCAGTAGCTAAAATAAATAGCAGCAATGTTCGTAACAAACAGAGCTACGCCTATAGAATGTATAGATAGATAGTGTGTTGCTTATTCGTTCTCTGTGGTAATGTAGGACGATCCTTGTTAGACGGGCGTGCCCTTCTGCCAGAACGGATTACTTTCCGAGAATTTCTGACACCGTTCCTGCGGGTTGTGACATGCTCGCTACCGCCGCCTTGGATTAAGTGGGGTCCTCCGTTGCTTTAAATCAACTTCTTTATTACTGGCGCTATTCGCACAATTCTTTATTACCAATACCATTTATCCATCCACCCCTTTATAGAACTGCCGTCATGCCTCGCCGTAACAGTAATGCTCCATCCGTCCCTCTAGTTGCCACCATCGATATCGGTACCACCTCAGCTAGGGCCATTTTGTTCTCCCGTGAAGGGATTGAAATAGCAAAACATCAAATCGAATATTCCACCACTGCCTCGGAAGCCCCAGCTGAATCACTGAATACAGAACAATTCAGAAGAAGATCATCTCTTTTGAGACACAATGAACCTATCTTCACCGCAGAAGGTATCGCCATTTCAATCAATGATAACGTGGAAATTGAAAATAACGCCGCCTCCGTCGGGCCCACATTAAGATTCCCTCAACCTGGTTGGGTGGAGTGTATGCCTGTCCATATCTTAGCTAATGCGGTCCAATGTTTAACCGCTTGTTTGATCACCTTAAGAAAAATTAATCAGAACCCAAACCTTAAAGTAAAATATAAAGTTAAGGCAATTGGTATTGCTAATATGAGAGAAACCACTATTGTTTGGTCTCGGAAAACCGGAAAACCGTTATCTAATGGTATCACATGGACAGACACAAGAACCTCCGAAATTGTGCAACATTTGGAAAAGATGATCGATGATGAACGCAAGGAAGAATTAAAACAAAAAACCGGTTTGCCATTGTCGACCTATTTTTCAGCTGCTAAATTAAGATGGCTCTTAGATAACGATGATGTGATTAGAGAAGAATACGAAAAAGGTGACGGTAATTTGATGTTCGGTACTGTTGACACATGGTTGATCTACCATTTGACTAAAGAAAAATCCTTCGTTTCAGATGTTACTAATGCTTCTAGAACTTACTTCATGGATCTTGAAACTAGAGACTATGATGATGACTTATTAGATTTCTGGGGAATTGATCCCACTAGAATCAGATTACCTAAAATTGTGTCAAGTTCTGAATTCTATGGTTCATTTGCAGCTCCTAATTTCTCAAACCTAGGTTTCCATAATAAATTCACTCCTGAAGCTTATGATATCTTGAAGGCAATTACCGGTGTCCCAATCTGTGGTTGTCTTGGTGATCAATCGGCATCTTTGGTGGGACAGTTGGCTGTGAAACCGGGGTCTGCAAAATGTACTTATGGTACAGGTTGTTTCCTTTTGTATAATACCGGATCTAGAAAGTTGATTTCTGAACACGGAACTTTAACCACCCTTGGTTATTGGTTTCCAAACTTAGGAGGTGAGTATGGTGAACCCCATTATGCCTTAGAGGGATCTATTGCGGTAGCGGGTTCTATCATTCAATGGTTGAGAGATAATTTAAAGTTGATTGAAAATGCAAAAGATATTGGTCCTTTGGCCTCCCAAGTACCAAACTCTGGAGGTGTTGTGTTTATTCCGGCGTTTTCTGGATTATACGCACCATATTGGGATGGTGGTGCCAGAGGTACTATTTTTGGTATGACGCAATACACTTCATCTAGTCACATTGCTAGAGCTGCATTAGAAGGTGTTTGTTATCAAGTTCGTGCTATTTTAAGAGCCATGGCTAACGATGCTGGTGCTTCCGAAGACTTCTTGGAAGAAGCATTGACAAACCAGCATGAAAAGAAACCATTGTCCAGTTTAGCTGTTGATGGTGGTATGTCAAAAGCAGATGAAGTGCTTCAAATTCAAGCTGATATTTTGGGTCCCTGTGTGACTGTGAAGAGAGCTACCATCACTGAATGTACTGCATTAGGAGCCGCAATTGCTGCTGGATTATCATTCAAAAATGAAGAAGATAGAATTTGGAAAGATTTGGATGATGTGATCAGTGCGGTGAGTGAACAAGGAGAACTTGACAAGAACAGCTTTAAAGCAGAATTGCCAGACGCTCAAAGAAGAAAGAACTGGAAGAGATGGGAGAAAGCTATAGATAGAGCCAAGAATTGGTTAGATGAAGATGAAGAATAATGACATTGTATGAGTATTTTTCGATTATATAATAAAATAGACTATTTACCTATAGTATCTTCGTCGCTAGTGTAGTCATCTATGTCTAAATACCGGTTATCTAAAGACGCATTGTCTCTATCATCCAAATATTCTCTATCATCTAAGCTTTTTTCCTGTTCATAGTCAAATTCATCATCTGAACTGCTTCCTAAAGTATCTTCAGATAACGATAAATTATCGAAAATAAAAGAGCTTTCAATCAAGTCCTGTGGAGTAGTCTCTTGTTTTCTTGGAGATAAGGTGGAAATGAACCCATTAAAGAACTTACTCGTCTTATGTGAAAGTTCAACTTTTTGGTTGAGGAATGTGGCACTATTCTGCTGAAATAAAGTGGAAGCTTTTATCTTCATGGTAGAAAGATCATTATTTATGAGTGTAGCCTTTTTGGAGAGTTCGCTAGTCAAATTCTCGTTTAGAATTGAGGCTCTCCTGGTAAGATCATTGGTATTTAACATGGAAGAAGCTTTCTTTTTAATGCCTTGGAACATCTGATCATTTCTTGGGGTATCGAACGGTTTCAGGTTTTCTAGCCTTGGAGTTGTTGTAGTAGTAGTAGTAGTAGTAGTAGTGGCAGCAGCAGTGGTTGTAGTGGCAGCAGTATCAATTGTGGAACCATCAATATTTAAATCGTACTTCAAATTTCTATTTTTCAATTTTTCAAGCTGTAAATTGGTTTCACTATTGGCTTGTTTATAAATGTCCGGTTTAGCTGTCCCTTCGTTGAGGATCTCGTCTCTTTTGTAAGCTTCTAACTTCGTTGAAATTTCTAAAAGCTCAAATTTGAGACTTTTAGCTTTTGCTTCATGATTAAGAAGTTCAAGGTGTTTTCTGGAATATTGATCCAATAATGAAGATTCTGAAAGTTGTGCATGGATTCGGTGCCTATTGATTGGGGATTTCAATAAGGATGGTTCGTACTTTCTAGAAGAAGTATTAATGCTAGGTTTTTGTAATTGTTTGACAGGAGATGAAAATATGGATGAATCGGAGTCTATAGGACTTTTTTCATCGGGTTGTTTCACTTCTGTCTTGATTGGTGAATCATTATCCTTTCTTTCTCTTAATTGCCTTCCTGCCGATCTTTCTTTGATGTCGATAGGAGAACCTAGTCCCAATTCATATTGGGATACTCTATGTTTGACCAGTTTTGTGAATGTGGGTTTAAATTTAGAGTTATTGGAGCTTTCATTGCCTGAGATGGGTCCCAATATAGAGCCAGTCTTTCGTTTGGTGCATCTTATCGGTGTTATGGGATTTTCTTTGTCGGCTATAATACTCATGACGATGCACAAACAAAGGACACAAAGTAAACAAAGAATATATAATGAATAAGTAGATGGAAGAACGAAATGTAAAAAATGAAAGTATAGCACTTGAAGATGGATAAGTATCTAATTTGTAAAGTCAGATTGATTAGCTCTTATATCTAATTACTCTATACAGTTCTTAGGGGACAACAGCAGTAATACATCGCATTCATTCTTTAACCCAGAATAGTGATTTGTATATTTCGACCGCAAAAAAGTCTGTATCAACATTACCAATTTGAGCGATATTAATAACATCATAAAAAGGTGATAATATCATCCTGCATATATGTGTACTTTTTTTTGAAACATTTGAGAAGTAAAGGTCACACTTATGTGTTGGGCCCTCTGGGAATTCATTTCTCTATCACGTGCATCAGGAAAGTGAAAGTCAACAACCAAATACCATGAGCTTAAATTGCCACCTGCTTCAATTATTTTAATTACTTTTATTATTTTGAATCAATCATAATGGCTTCTTTATTCAGCAACATTAAGAACTTCTTCGTCGTCTTTGTCGTGTTATACACTGCCTACTTGTATTCCTACAAATGTGTCCAATTGAAGGAATCATTTTTGGAACACAGTCTTGAATCTACCCTCCACCCATTGACTCACACCCACAATCAAGCTTGTGAGGCTTTGACATCTGGGTCGGACTTCGTTCAACCATATGTGACCAAAGCTCAGGAATTCTTGGATACCCACGTCCATTCCCATCCATTATTTGTAAAATATGCTATTCATGATAAGATTGTTATCGCCAGAGCCACTGTTGGTAAATACGCCGGACCATACTTCATCCAACTTTTCAAGTTGATTGAAATTGTCGAAGCTCATTTCTACGAACATTTCAGCCAAGTTTATGCTAAGGCCCACGCCTTGTACTTTACTTACGTTGCACCAAAGATTGCTGAATTAAAGAACTGATATATGTTGTATAGTTAATATATTTATTATCGTGATATAAATTCCTAAGAATCAATGTTCAATTATATATGGTATTGTGAGGCGACTTGAGATTTTCAATTCATAGTATTGTAAAAGTTTATAGGTATTCGACGAATTAGGTACAAAACGACAGAGACAAAGTAATTCGTAAAATTACAGCAATATCTTAGATCAAACCGACGTCCCCAATGTTAGCTGAGGAAGAATCTACTTCACTTCTCTCGTCTCACCATGGAGTGTCTCATGTACATACAAAACGACTTTTGAATTCAAGACACATCGCTATGATCTCCATTGGTGGAATCATAGGCACTGGTTTATTTATTGGGGTAAGAAATACTCTTATGAATGGTCCCATCATTAGTTTGCTTTCATACTGCTACATAAGCATACTATGCTGGTCCGTTATCCAATCAGTAGGCGAGATGTCATGCTTAATGCCGGCAAATGGTTCCATATGCTTGTTCCAGTTCAAATTCTTATCAGACAGTGTGGGTTTATCGATTAACTTGGTATACTGGTTAAGTTGGTCTGTCACTTTGGCTTTAGAATTGACTTTAATTCATTCCATATTATCATATTGGGACATTCCCATAATACGAAACCATCCTCTACTGGTAATCTTCTTATCGTGGTTGATTTTAACTGTATTTAACCTCTTCCCCGTCAATTACTATGGGGAAATAGAATTTCTCGTCACCTTATTGAAGATGATCTTTATAGTCTCTTGGATTGCTTTCAGTAGCTATATGATAATTCATACCAACACCGGGTTCAAATATTGGTCTGCAGAACTTTTGTGGGGTATAGATCACATCAAAATTATCGATGGAAAGTTAACCTCTTGGACAATGAACGTGATTTCGTCCTTGGTTTCAAGCTGCTTTACTTTCCAGTCCATTGAATCAATTGCTATCTGCTCCGGAGAAATTTCAAATGTGCAAACGAGCTTGCCTCGAGCTATACGATATGTATTTTTACGAATCTTGGTGTTCTACATTTCCACACTTTTCTTGTTAACTTTAATGCTTCCTTGCAATGATCCTAAACTTACTACAGGTGATGACGATATCTTTTCATCCCCTTTCTTGATCGGACTTATTAACTTGGGTGTGGAATCTTCTTCTTTTATAATGGGCTCCTTCAATTTGGTCATCTTGATATCAATGATCTCAGCTGCCAATTCAAATATTTACTTTGGTTCCCGTTGTTTGATCTCGATGGTAGAAGAGGGATTTTGGCCCAAAATCTTTCAAAGGACCACAAAATCAGGTGTTCCGGCTAATGCTGTATTATTGACTTCCTCTATCGGATTAATATCTTTATTATTAAGATACAAATCGGTGGAAATGGTCTTTAATTTGCTTCTAAACGTCTGCGCGACTTCAGGCTTAATCATGTGGTTATTCCTTCTGATAAGTTACATTCGATTCAGAAAGTTGCTTAAATACAACAAATTCAACTATTTTCAACTACCATACCATACATCGTACCCAAGTTTTATGATTGTTCTCAATTACTTTACTGCAATCAATGTTGCATTGATTATCTTATTCAATGGTGCTATTTGTCTATGGGACTTTAGCTGGGACTACTTCATTAGTTGCTATCTTTCGCTGTTGATAGTAATAAGCTCTTCATTGCTCTTGAAATGGTATTGGAAAGATTACCTATTTGTCCCGATAGAACAAATCTCTCTCTTTCAATTATTGGGAACTCCAGAAACATTTAATTACTAGCGTATATTATTGGCTTATTTTTGCATCTATTTGTAAAAGTGATACTATGTACAGTCCATCTCCACCCCCTCCTTCTTGATTTAGCGAGCATCAACAAATCGATATGTACAAACTCCAAATAACCCTTGCACAATGTTTTCAATTTGGGTGATTCTTAATGGGATTGTTGCCTATTTGGTGTATACGCTTTCAGTTGTATGTCCAATAAGTGACCCTTCACCTCTTTCAGTGACACAACTTGGTACTCATTCTCCCGTGATATATCACACATGTGTAGCTGGTCACCAATATTTAAAGCCTATGTTTATTACCACTATTTTACCGGCCTATAAGGACAACTTTCATCCATATATTGTGGGAATTGATAATCGGTTTGCGGTAGCTGAAAATATACAAAGATCTATTCAATTTGCCAAGGATTTGGACAAGGATCAGAAAGTGGCTAGAATAGTTGAATCGCAGGTTAATCGCGTTCAATCCGCCATTGACTACGTGAATATCAAGTTAGCGGATACTTTCTATCCAAAGATTTATGAGATCAAGGATTTTTTTACCGCCAAATATAATTATTATGGATCTTTATTGAAAGCTACCACCAACGATGTTGGAGGTAAGTTACTCATCCTCCGAAGTAAGATCAACGGTCTTTTTCCTGAAGATAATATTTATTTAGCCAAGGTTACAAAGTTAGCCACTGACTTCTGGGGAGCATTTTTGGCTAAAACAAATCCTCAATACTTACATGAAAAGAGAGACTTTATTAGGAAGGAATTTCAAAATTTGGTGAAGTTCAATGATTTCTATCCAAGATCGGCAGTTACCGATAAGAGAAGTTTTTTGGATAAAACTAATGAGTTATTGGGAAACAGCAATGAACCAGAGGAAGGGGTTGAAGATAGTGAAGAAGATGATAGTCCAATTACTATTAACTTAACTTCAACAATTACTACTACTTTACTTGCGGCTGAATCAGGAATCAGCGTTGATCAATTTGAAGACCCAAATGTGATGCTTTTGAATGAAGAACTTGCCAAATGGGATAGCAAAGTAAATAAGACGTTAAGTTTAGCCAGCAAAAGTTTAGTCAACGAAATGATCCCCATAATTAACAATACTATTGAAAGCTTGCAAAAAGATTTGAGCTTGCAATTTCAAGTTTTACAAGCGGATAACTACAAACAATATAAGAAATTGAATGTTATCATTAATGAGATCAACAAAGATTTTGAAAGAATCAGACAAACCAATGACACAGGCATTGAAAGCTATTCTAGACAAGATGTGCGGGATGTCATAGGAGATACATATTCTGGTGCAAGTGAAGCTGCACAAGCTGTGCAAGAACAATTGATTCAAAAGCATGAGTATGTGTTGGAAGCATATTTCTTGGTGATTCAGAGTACTATTGATATATTGGAATCATTTGCCGATACTACTATTGTTGAGTTTTCGAAAAGATTGACTAGTTTATTGGAGGAACTTAATTTTGAGGACGATGACGTTTCATGGCAAGCATGGAAACAGTTCCACTTGATTAAAGAGCATATCTTTGAATTCCGTGATTACATTGTTGATACTGCTAATGAGTACAAATTGAACAATCCAGACAACAAGACACTTGACACTATTGGAATAAAGGACTGGAATGAGTTTTTGAAGAAGATCGAATTTCATGTTAATTTCTTACTTAGCGATAATGATGATTATTTGAAGTTGGTCAGAGCTAAAGCTAATGTTGCGCTTCAAATGAGGGAAGGAATAATAAGGGACTTAGAGGAATATAGTGTTAGTCAGAATGCAGAGGCTGAAGAGGAGAAGGCTAACGTCGCCCAGGAAGAAGAAGACCCTGAAGTACTTCAGGTGGATCATGAAGACAATGAGGATGAAGATATTGATGCAGGCTATTATAAGGATACTAAAGAGGAAGAAGAAGAAGAAGAAGAAGAAGAAGAAGAAGAAGAAGAAGACTATTTTATTGGTGTTGAGAAAGACAATACAGTTGTCGAAGTGGAACCTGAAATTGTTAATGAAGATAATGATGTTGATGTCAGTCAAGATATCGATGTCGAGGACGATGTCGAGGACGATGTCGAGGACGATGTCGAGGACGATGTGGATGTAGAAGGGTTATCTGAGGAAGATGGGGTTCAACAAAGTGACACTGAAAGTGAAGATGAAGCTGAAAGTGAGGAGGATAAGGTATCTGGTAACGATAGTACCTTATCAGATGATAGTGACAATGAAGCAGAATCGAAGTAATTGAGGTTAATATTCGAAGAGTGGTTATGTTTGATGTAATTAACCCATGTATCAATTAGTTCATCAGTAGTCTAATAGAATAATAAAATAATTGTGAATCAGCAATATATAATCATCGAATGCCTAATGTAGAGAGATCAATCATCGAATCAAATTAAAGATCATTGTCAAAATTAAAATGAAGATCGACCATGAAATCAACATTATCTAATCTGGTTGGTATGTGCGGAGATAGCTACCATGTACAATCTAAGCCTACAAAAAATGGTCTCAATTCTTAATGTTCAACCAATTCCAACAATAACAACATCACAGGATGAGAAAAGAACATGCCAGAACTGTCCTTAACTCCTGTCGAGTATTCGTTTGCCTGTCTACATCCGAATACCCACTAACTACATGTTCATAACTCAGAATGCTTTGCACTTTCTCGCTGATTGACTGGATCATGGTTGGAGGGTTGGAGGGGTATTACATTTCGTAAAGTTGTTATCAGAAAAAATAATCGATAACAGTGTTGCAAAGTTGGTTATCATGTTGAAAAGTGAATTGTCACGACTGTCATTGGGTGCCGGTATCGGCGCGTTAGTAATAAAATTACATGATTGGCAAATTCATGCATCTACATAATAAGGGACGAAAGGAAGGATATAGCATGAAATGTATGGGGAAACAAACTAGAATTAGTACCTAATGATAGCAATGAAAAAAGATCAGGAATAGAAATTGGCATTTAAAAAAATGTAGGATTATAAAATCAGGATCGATTTGCAATACTTTCTCTACAGCCCTTGTTGACTCTTCCTGGAAGTAATATGTAAAAGTTGGTCATTTCAAAGGCTTGGTTAAGCTGGGAAGACAGTTGAGCGGATTTTGTCACCCGTGTATGCTTAAATCTAACCAATGTAGTAGACCATGTAGAAGATGGGTTAACGGGACATATTCACGACCCAAAAAAAAAAAAAAAAAAAATTTGGCCTTTTGAGAATCTGTCTTATCCGGATCGATTCTCTCTGATTGGTTCTGATAACATTTGAGCACAAGCTAAACCCGCCTTATTCGAATCTTGTAACAAAAAAAAAAGAAAATCAGGATAAAAAAGAAATTAAAATGCGGGCCAATGCTCGTGTCCAGTCAGCTTCTGATTCTGTAACTTATTGCGATTAGCTATCATATGACCAATTCCGTCTTAAAGGAATTTATATATATATATATATGGCGCATTGTATCTCGTTAAGATTTAAAATAGTGAATTCTCCAGAATTATATCTCCAGACTTTCAATTCTTCTTTCCACATTTGAAACACTTTTTGCATAATACTACCACACCCTCCAAAAATCCCCTCATATTAATTGCACAATAATGGTTTCCATCACTGAACAAACTGCTATCTTAGCGAAGTATTTAACGTTATCGCAAAATGGTAAGGTCCTTGCTGAATACGTGTGGATCGATGCCGAAGGTAACACCAGATCAAAGTGTAAGACTTTGGACAAAAAACCTTCAAGCGTCGATGATTTGCCAGAATGGAACTTCGATGGTTCCTCCACTGGTCAAGCTCCAGGTCATGATTCCGATATTTATTTAAGACCGGTTGCTTTCTACAATGATCCTTTTAGAAAAGGTGATAACGTCATCGTTTTGACCGAATGTTGGAACAACGACGGTACCCCAAACAAATTCAACCACAGACACGAATGTGCCAAGTTGATGAACGCCCATGACGACGAAGAAGTATGGTTCGGTTTGGAACAAGAGTACACTTTGTTTGACCAATTTGACAATGTCTATGCCTGGCCTCAAGGTGGGTTCCCAGCTCCTCAAGGCCCTTACTACTGTGGTGTCGGTACCGGAAAGGTATACGCCAGAGATGTGATTGAAGCTCACTACAGAGCCTGTCTTCATGCTGGTGTCGGTATTTCCGGTATTAACGCCGAAGTGATGCCTTCCCAATGGGAATTCCAAGTTGGACCATGTACTGGAATCAAGATGGGTGACGAGTTATGGATTGCCCGTTACTTGTTACAAAGAGTCGCCGAAGAATTCGGTGTCAAGATCTCCTTCCATCCAAAGCCTTTGAAAGGTGACTGGAATGGTGCTGGATGTCACACCAATGTCTCTACTAAAAGTATGAGAGTTCCAGGTGGTATGAAGGTCATTGAAGGTGCTTTAAGCAAATTGGCCACCAGACACAAGGAACATATGTTGTTGTATGGTTCTGACAATGATCTCAGATTGACAGGTCGCCATGAAACCGCTTCCTTGGATTCTTTCTCTTCAGGTGTTGCCAACAGAGGTGCTTCTGTCAGAATCCCAAGATCTGTTGCCAAAGAAGGATACGGATACTTTGAAGACAGAAGACCTGCTTCAAACATTGATCCATACTTGGTCACAGGTATCATGGTAGAAACTATCTGTGGTTCTATTCCAGATGCTGATATGTCTAAGGAATACGCCAGAGAATCATCTGATTAAAAGCATGAAAAACGAAATGTATTTGTTATAGAAAGTAAAGATTGTATTTAAGACAACATTTTGTAAGCTCTGTAAACATTTAAGAAGGAAAAATCACGTTCACAAAGTACGACAAATGGTTGATGGGCCAGCTATATGTACAATGACATCCTTGTCATTCGAATGTCTAAACATTGTTTACTAATTGATCTACTCTGTATGTGTTGACACATATATGACAACTTGATTGTCGTAAATTCAATTCCCTGATCAACTAGATCGCTAGCTGCTTTGAGTGATCCTGCCGTTCCCCTGCGAAAAAAAGCTTCTACGCCTTCAACGCCCGGATTCGTATCACCGAGGAAAGAACTCGGGCATCATTCCCAATTTTCCTGTACATTGGGTTTTTAGTGACGTCCTAATCTCCTTTCGGGCGGAATTTGGGACCCGTCCGATACCCGAAACCCTTCTTTTATCCAAGATATTTTTCTGATGAGGGAGGTTTACAATTTTGACTTAACCGGGTCACCAAACTCTCGTACTAATCTAATTAAGTTCTAATCAGGAAATTTGTGATGTTGACTCGTATACTAATAATATTAGCAACAACAAACATTTGTCCTTAAAATAGTTACAAGCATGCTTTTATGTTTTACAAGTACACCTTGCTTAACAAAAGAGGCATTTTATATATACCTCATTATTTACTGTTTCCTGTTTAAATGACTCTATTGACACGAAAGAATTTCTTATTTATCTACGCCCAATTCTAAATACCTCATCACGTGTGAATCCTTGTTAATTATGAGCAGTAACGTGTACAGGCTTGTATACTTTAGTTATTTTTTCTGGCGAAGGCATTTTTCCAAGCAAGCCTCTTTACCTAACCATAGCCGGTCTAGTATAGTGGTCAGTACACATCGTTGTGGCCGATGAAACCCAAGTT
>JAJLWT010000085.1:0-26113 GCA_030570835.1 Suhomyces tibetensis
GTAAAATCCAACGTTGCCATCGTTGGGCCCCCGGTTCGATTCCGGGTTTGCGCATATGTTTTTTTGCGTGCCTGATGCCTGATGCCTCGCCTCGCTCGTCTCCCCGCCTCGCCTCGCCTGAGTTTGGAATTTGCAGCAGCCCAAAAACCGACAACCCATCGGGGACATTCATATCACACCAATGAATTAATTTTCGAAATATCTGTGCATATAACCACCCTGAACTGCAGCATATGCTGCATGCATATAAGATAATTCCGGTATTCATTAATTAATCCTCCACTTTAGCAAGATGGGCGTATTTAAAAATATTTAGTGTAACATATACACTTTTAAGAATTCATGTTTACATTATATTCTTAAAAGGTTTAGTGGTAAAATCTAACATTGCCATCGTTAGACTCTTGGTTCGATTCCGGGTTTACCCATTTTAACTCGATGGACCCTGAGAATCATTGGGAAATTGTAGCAGCTAAAAAAGCGACAATCATTGAGGACAATAACTTGACGATCACGCCAGCGAATTAATTAACGAAAAGTTCTTTCCATCGAACGATCTTGGAATGCAGCGAATTCGACAAGCATCTGATATAATTCCTGTATGCATTAATTAAACCTCCACTTAAGCAAGATAAGAGTGGTGTGCATATAAAAACGCCTTGCCTTTTTTGTTCCTGAATGTAGGATTGGATTGCGGGCCACCATGAAATGAAAACTTGCGAAATCGGTAAGATAAAGGTATTAATCCAGTTAAAAGGGGTTTGGGAATTGCCAAATGATTATCTATACGTTAAGTCACAATCAATCAGGATATACTCCGCACAAAAATATGCCAAAACCGGAGACCTGAGTGTCAGGCCCGTTAATAGAAATACCACCCTCACCTTATAGGATGCTCTTCAAGACGCCTACTCTTATGGATCAAATATTTCCTTACCGGTGTACAGGAGGAATCTTTTATGAAAAGGAATTTAAGTGACGTAATTTTTAATTTGATTAATTATTAATTTTATCGTTCATTTATTGACATGATAGTCGCACTCAATATTATCATTAGATCTGCCTCTCACAGCGCAACGTTAATTTAGATATCCCGATAAAAAGGGTGCCATCAATTTATCATGCAACCGTAAATTATCAACCTGTATACCTAGCCTGCAACAACCACCTTCCATATCAGGCCAGTGGGTTTCGATTGCCAAACTATATAATTCACGGAATTTTCCCACGAATGATATATGAGTTTTGGTAACTGTTCTTAAAGATCAAATTGTAAAATGGTTAAAGATGATACTGTAAAAGGTGTCTCACTGATTCTTGAAACTGAAAGCATCCAAATAGAAGGTAGTACTACATCTAATCATAATGAGACAATTTGGCAAAAAATGGTCAGAATACTACAAGTCCAACCCAAGGGCGACTTGACCACTTCTCAAATGTTCCTTTATAACCACGATTTGCGTCCAGTCGAAGAAGCTCGTCGTACTTGGTCATGGTTCAATTACGTGTTCTTCTGGGTTGCGGATTCTTTCAATATTAATACCTGGCAGATCGCTGCTACGGGGATCCAAAGTGGAGGTATGACCTGGTGGCAAACTTGGCTTTCCGTATGGGTAGGGTACTTTATGTGTGGTATATTTGTTAGTATCGGTGCTAGAATCGGTATTGCATATCATCTTTCCTTTCCAGTTGCCGCAAGATCATCATTTGGTATTTACGGTTCCTTGTGGCCAGTTTTCAATCGTGTGGTTATGTCTTGCGTGTGGTACGCTGTGCAATGTTCCGTCGCTGGCCCATGTTTTGAAGTTATGTTGAGAGCAATTTTCGGTAAAGACCTTGATAAAACAATGCCTAATCATATAAGCGATCCAGATTTGACTACCTTTAAATTTCTAGGATTCTTTCTTTTCTGGTTGTTTTCATTACCGTTCATTTGGTTTCCCCCTCATAAGATCAGACACTTATTTACTATCAAGGCTTACGTTGCACCAGTTGCTGGTTTTGCATTTTTGATTTGGGCCTTGGTAAAGGCTAAAGGTGCCGGTCCCGTAATCCATGCAAAAGCTCAAGTCCACGGCAAAGAATTGGCTTGGGCGTTTGTTGAATCCACTATGAACTCACTTGCCAATTTTGCAACCTTAATTGTCAATGCTCCAGATTTCTCTCGTTTTTCAAAGACCCCATCCTTTGGAATGAAATACTTGGTGTACACCATTTCCATTCCATTATGTTTCTCAATCACATCTTTAATTGGTATCTTGGTTACCTCTGCTTCAATTTCGATTTACGGTGAACCATACTGGTCACCATTGGATGTATTAGGAAGATTTTTGGATGATTACACCCCAGGTAATAGGGCTGGTGTATTTTTGATTGGGTTTGCATTTGCATTGGCTCAATTGGGAACAAACATATCTGCCAACTCTTTATCATTTGGTACTGATGTTACAGCCATTTTACCAAGATTTATGAACATTAGAAGAGGGGGTTATATGTGCGCTGCATTAGCGTTAGCAATCTGCCCTTGGAAATTGACATCTAGTTCTTCCAAGTTTACCACATACTTGTCTGCTTATTCGGTGTTCTTATCCTCGGTAGCAGGTGTAGTTGCATGCGACTACTTCTACGTTAGAAGAGGTTACCTCAAAATGACACACTTATATTCTATGCACGCTCCGGAAGAACCATCTTCCAAGTCCATTTACCGTTTCAATGCTATAGGGTGCAATTGGAGAGCATACGTGGCATATATTTCTGGGATTTTGCCGAACATTGTTGGGTTTGTCGGTGCTACTGGAACACATAAGGTACCAATTGGTGCTACAGAGGTTTATAGATTAAACTTCTTCATGGGTTTCTTCTCTGCATTCTTGATATATGGTCTTTTGAATCGTTTGAGTCCAATCGAAGGCATACCATCCGTTGGAGCATTCGAAAAAGGATGGTTTGAAGAATGGCAGGAAGTGGAAGATTTTGAAGAAGAGTTACAAGGACATACTGTCCACCAAGGAGTGGAGTATCAAACTTCCTATACAAGTGGAAGAATCGATAGATTTGATGAAGAGAAAAAAATAGGTTCCTTTTGATGGAATCTTCGATTTAATTCAATAATCGAAATAGCTTCAATTCTCCTTTTATTTATAGAAATACTACTGGTATCATTTAAACAATGAAATTATATGTAATATAATGCGTTTTCATTTGTTGTACTTTCATATGTAGTATTCAAGTACTGACTATTTTTTTGGTGAGCATGAAGTGAACTTTCCAAACTTCAATATATTTTGGCTCTTAGATGATACGACCAATTAATACAAGGATTTGGTGCTACAATCCCATTAGATGGTTTACTACACACTCTTCCAGATTTCAGAGGTTTCAATTACCTCCGAACCACAAAGAGAATGATCATTTTCTAAACGGTATCTCTTTAATGGAGGCCTATAGTGTTTGGAAGAAATCATTGAATCCAAATCGTTTAAAGCAAGTACAAGATGAATTAGTAGAACTAATGTTACCAGTTGATTCCAAAGTTAACCGAAATATTGTAAGACAAAACTCTCAAGTTCCTTTGGATGATGAAGGAAATTATATCAATGAAATGAATTTCAAAATTATCAATAATCCAAACTATGAATTAAAGCATGTGGTATTTGTGCATGGTTATGGAGCTTCATTAGGATGTTTTGCCCGAAATTTCCAGCTTATAAATCAATTTCGTGATAAATCTTATAATTTTCAAATCCATTTCTTGGATAACATAACATTTGGATTATCATCCAATCCTAGAATCAAATCTGATACTATTAATCTGTGGCTTGTTCCTAAATGCCCAAATATTAGACTTATAGATCCAGAGCAGCCCACTGATAAATCAAAATTGTATAATAAGTATTATAAACTAGTCGAAGGATTTGAAATCGATCCACAAAAGTATGCAAAGTATCAAGAACACTTCAAGCCTATAATGCAAGAATTAGAAGAATTTTATGTAAGTGCATTGGAAAATTGGAGGAGAGCCTCGGATATTGAACAAATCGATTATCTAATTGGTCATTCGTTTGGTGGATATTGGTCAGGATCTTACTCAGTAAGATTCCCCCAAAGATTAAAGAATTTGATTCTTTTGTCACCAGTTGGTGTAGAAAGACATGTTCATGCTGTTACAAGTGATCTTTTGACCAATTACAACACGAATGAGGTGATCAAACCAAGCTTAGATGTTATATCGTATAACTTTTTATCGAGAATACCGATCTTATCAAGGAAGCATATACGCAATTGGTACTACATACTACCATTCATGCCACGTTTCTTGAAGTGGTTGGGTCCTTGGGGATTTCGGATTTACTATGGTCAATGGTATTCTAAATTGTTCAAAATCAATAAGGTGATCGATGCCATTGGAGGAGCTGGGGTAGTTCTCACCAATTCAAACGATTTGATTTACGGTACTAACAAGGAATGTAAACTAATTATAGAATATCTTTACAATTCCATTACCAACGGTTCCAATAGTGATGTCTATGTTAAAAACCTTTTAACACCAGCTACAGTAAGCAAATGGCCGCTATATGATAAATTTGATGCATATTTCCGAGACTCAAACTTAAAACATGGCCATAACTTTAACATCCTGATAGTATATGGACAGTATGACTTTATGAATGCTGAGGCTGGGGAGAAAATGGTGGATTTGATAAACAACAACCTACCAAATGACTCTTGCGTTTCAGCCGGTCTCCACAAAATCAGTCAAGGTGGTCATAACCTTTACATTGACAATCCTTTTGATACCAATAAACTCATACATGATCTTATTGCGACCCCAAAACAGTAGCGCATTGTCTGCATGTATGTACTGCACACAGAATATTGTCGACTTCCTATTAAGGAAATTAGTTTCTCGGGGAGTGATAGGGTTTAGGCAAGAATAAGAAATTAGATCATCAATCTTAGTTTAAGCATCGTAAAAGGAACTTTCTATGGTTTGGTTCTGATGCCGCAAGCTTTGAAGACTTAAATACGGATTATATATAGTCAAAAGCATCTCATTATAATGCAAATAGTAGGATAAAACTTCTACTAAATTATGTATCTATTCCAGTTGGTAGTTTTGTTTTTCACCATATCGTTGGTTAGTTCGCTCAATCATGGTTATGCACCATATTCAACTACATGTCCAGCTTCAAATTCATCCTTTATAAGAAAGGGGGACTCCATTTCAAAAGAAGAAAAAAGTTGGGTTAATCATAGACAAAGCAAAACTAAGGATGCTCTCGTTACATTCTTGAAGAGTGCTAACTTGACTGGCTTTAATGCCGAAAAGTTTGTTAATGGGAACAGCTCTCTGGATATTAGTATTGGTTTAGCTTTCTCCGGAGGAGGTTACAGAGCCATGTTAAGTGGTGCCGGTCAATTGGCTGCCTTAGATGATAGAACGGTCTTCCCTGAGAATAATGCTGGTTCTTTGGGAGGAATCTTACAAAGTTCCACATACATTAGTGCATTATCGGGAGGAGCTTGGATGTTAGGTTCACTTACAATTAATAATTGGACCAGTGTGCAAGAAGTAGTCATTGACAATGAGAACGATCTTTGGAATTTGACTGAATCTGTCCAATTGGTTAACCAAACTGGTACCTTTGGTTTATATTTTGATGTTGTCTTTTCAACTTTGAAGAGTGCTTTGAGTCATATGAGTTATTGGGGTGACTCTAAAAGTGGTATTGGTTATGATGTTGATCAAAAGACTGCGGCAGGATACCAAACTTCATTAACTGATTATTGGGGAAGAGGGTTATCTCAGGAACTTTTCCCTAAAAACAACGAAAACTTTGCATCTGCTACTTGGTCTAGTATAAGAGAAATGCCATCCTTTTCCAAGCATGAGATGCCATTCCCAATTTTGAATGCTGTTGGGAGAAAACCAGGAACTATGGTTTACAACATCAATTCGACTGTTGTAGAATTCAATCCATATGAAATGGGGTCATTTGATACTTCTTTAAACACATTCACTGACTTGAAATATATCGGTACCAATGTTACTAATGGAAGACCAAAGGGAAACAATTGTACTCAGGGATTTGATAATGCTGGCTTCATTATTGGTACCTCATCTTCATTATTCAATCAATTCCTTAATACCTTGGTATGTGAAGATTGTACTACATTGAACTTTTTCTTGAAACCAATCGTCAAGAACTTTTTAAACAAGCTTTCCAAAACCTATGAAGATATTGCATTATACAGCCCAAACCCGTTTTACAAATCTCAATATGCCAAGTCTACCAACATTACGGAATCGGATACCCTTTACTTAATCGATGGAGGCCTTGGAGGAGAAGTGATCCCATTATCTTCACTTCTTACTACTACTAGAAAAGTTGACATTGCATTTGCATTTGATAATACCGATGATTCTTCAGTTGCATGGCCAAATGGCCAAGCATTGATTGCTACATATGAAAGACAATTTTATGACCAAGGGAAGACTACCATTTGTCCATACGTTCCAGATTCTCAAACTTTCATGCAACACAACTTAACTGCACGTCCAACGTTCTTTGGATGTGATGCTTCTAATTTGACCGATTTGGCAAAGGATGGCGTTGTTCCTCCATTGGTGGTCTACATTGCCAACAGACCTTTCGATGCATTTTCCAATACGTCTACTTATAAGCTTACATACACCGATGAAGAAAAGAAGGGGATGGTACAAAACGGCATTGATGCTGTCACTAGATTAAACGGCACTATTGATGAAGAATGGAGATCATGTGTTGCCTGTGCCGTCATTAGAAGGGAGGAAGAAAGACGTGGAATCAAACAATCCGAACAATGCAAGAAATGTTTCAACAACTACTGCTGGGATGGAAAGCTTGCGAATGTTAACACTACATACTATCCAGGAGTCAATTTTACGGATTCATCTCTTACCAATAATAGTATGGAATTATATTCACAACCTTTAAACAATTCTGTTTCATTTGTGAAACGTTCTGCAAATTCCGGCTCTTTGTCGAAGATTTCTTCAATGGTCATGCTCGCTCCATTATTTTTGTTCATATAGTTGTATACCCAAACAATACAAAGTTAACGTCATATCATTAGTAGCCGTCATCCAAATAATAGAAACCTTTTGGGAGATTCTTTTTTTTTGCAACCTCACATGCTTCCATAACCAATCAAATACCTCACAAGTAAGCCGTGACCAAGTGTGTATATAGTCGCATGACTAATGGAGATGTTCGGGTCCGAAGCCGATAAATCTAAGATAGTTATAATAAATACTAAAGCATATATCTTTTTAACAAAAGTAAGAGAAAATGTTATTTCAACCTACATCAATAACACGCCTGTCTAGTATCTTGAACTTTGGCAAGAGGTTATTCCATTATAAAACATTACCTACCCCAAATCCCAATGCATTGAAGTTCATATCTCCAGAATGTGAGATTTTACCCATACCAAATAAGACTTTTGAATTCACATCAACATTACAAGCAATTCATTCGCCTTTGGCTTTGAAATTGTTCAAAGTGAATGGTGTCAGATCAATTATGTTGGGTCATGATTTTTTAACTGTAAACAAATTGGATCATATAAATTGGGCTAATTTGCGTCCTGAAGTTACTGAAATTTTGGATGGTTTTTTAACATCACAATCAGATTCAGTTATCACCAAAGAATTACTTGAACAAAGTCAAAGAGAAGTAGAAAATGCTGAAGATGATTCTGAGATCGTATCTATGATCAAAGAATTAATCGACACAAGAATAAGACCTGCTATCCAAGATGATGGAGGTGATATCGAATATAAAGCGTTTGATGAAGAAACTGGTAAAGTATTCTTAAAGTTACAAGGTGCATGTAAATCATGTTCTTCAAGTGAGGACACTTTGAAGCATGGTATTGAATCTATGCTAAAACATTACATTGAAGAAGTCCAAGAAGTGGAACAAATCTTGGACCCAGAAGAAGAAATTGCATTAAAAGAATTTGATAGATTGGAACAACAATTAAAGAATAAGAAATATCCATCAGACTCACAACCACCTCCATCTTTATAATTGATAAATAAGGATATCATTTATCTAGTGTACATTATTAAATATATATATGTATATATATAAGTATATTTCATTCATCAGGATTAGTTGTTTTTGCAATACCTTTTAATATATCATTTCTCATTATTGAAAATTTCAATTCTTCATCAAATTTACTGTTGACTTCTTTCAATAATCCATTCTCGACACATTGCTTTCCTAAACAGAGTCTTACCTCTTCGAATAACTCACTGCACCAAGCATTGTATACTTTAGTCCAGTTTTTGGATACGTGATTAAATCCAACGACCCATCCTAATAATCCCAACGCTAAAGCAGAATTTAACGAGAAATCAAAGTACTCATATGATAAGAATGAAATTATCGATATGGGCAACTGATATATGACAAATGCAGAACCTAAGATTTTATAAACATGGGGTTGAATTTCTGTTGAAATTTTCTCATTGATCAAATTATTCTTCAACAATTGCAAGGGGTTGGATTCAGAATGTTTTGAAGAAGTATAATCAGTGTTCTTTTGGTTTCTTAATTGATTGACAATTTGTCCTCTTACATAATTATATTGTTCGATGCTCTTTCCCATAAACGAGGAGTTGAAAAAGTCTTTCAAATCATATTCGACATTATCATTTTTGTAGTATAATTTCCACCAACTCAAGTTCTTCTTGAAGAATCTACGCGTTTTAGGAATTAAATCATCTTGTAATTCAGAATGAACAACATTGCTGAAGCTTAAAACATCCTTATTCATAATGTTTTCCTTCACGATTTCTAATTCTTCAGGTATCACTTCGGAAGATTTGATCTCTCTTTCTATACTTTGCAAAGTCCATACGCTCAAGTTATCAGTCCTCAGATACCAACAAATTGCCTTATTAAGTTCAAACAAGTTGCTTTCTTTCAACGAGTTCAAATACTTGGAAGCAGCCTTGATGTCATACTTCAAAAAATCAACAATACCATCATAGCCAAGTTTACTATTAATCTTCAATACATGTTGTTTAAGAACTGAAGCCATATCAAACGATACGGGAGTACTCTCTGTAGAGCTTGGCGAATATTCTTCATTATCAACCACATTTAACAAGATCTTGCTTTGTATTTCCTTCGAATAATTCAAAGAGTTGAGTGTCAGATTTAAATCATTGGTGACATTTACTAAAAAATGATAATCCAGTAATTTGATCAGATCAACATTATCGATTTCCCATATTTCAAGATTATTAGATATGCCTGGTGTATTAGAGTTCAAGTTTTCCAAATAGGAAGGTCTATACTGAGAGCTGAGAATAGGCGACTTAACTTGGAAAGTTGTGTTTTCAGTTATACCTTCAATTTGATCAGAATATTTGAAATGATTTTTTTGATTTGGTTGTCTATTATCTAATTGATTAAACCAAATTTCGTTTCCTTCCGAAAGAGGGTCTGCCAATAATGTTTGGATGATCTTAGAATTGGTTCTTACCGTTTCATTGGCATAAATGACACCAATATTTATTACTTGTGTTGCTGATTGGTTTCTTACTAGTTGCTTATATGTATTTATTTTGTTGTTGACTGAATTGTCTTGAGAAAACCATTTAGAGTACTTGTCAAGATAGCTGATTAAATATTCTGGACTGTTTCCTTTAGTAAATTGAGATTTAGGCTTGTCCAGTTGTGATAATGTGGATGCTAATGTTGACGTTTCGTCATGGTTTGTCGGGTGTATCGAAATAGATAATAAAGGACGTGTCTGGTGTATCCTTCGTGCGAGTACAATTGATTGTCCTCTGCTCATAAGCTTAGCCAGACCTAAACTAGCTTCTAAGGTTGTAATCATCTGCAACTGTTGTAGTTTTTAAAAGATCTATCGATAGGAACAAGCTCATTTTTCGGATATTAGAAAGAGAAGTCACGTGACCGGTAAATCTGAAGTCTAATACTTGAAGTCTAGTAATTGACAACCATAAATAGAATTGCTAAATAGTATTTTAGAAGATTCAAGCCAGTCCATTGGGTGCTAATTCAATTTCAAATTTATGGTGAGATATTTTATTTTGCTAGCTAATTGGTACTCTTTGGAAAATCACACCACCGTAACTGTCAAAGCTGGACAAAACGGTTTTCCCGATTTTCGCTCATCCTGCATAGTGACCCCACAACTTCTACCATATGTTAGTAATAGAGCATGATATAATCGACCTATAGGCTATAATGAGTTCATCATATTTGCAGAATGCAGGAAGGATTTTAAAGAAGTACTATGGTTTTATAGGACCTGGTTTAGTTGTCAGTGTTAGCTATATGGACCCAGGCAACTACCTGACTTCTGTATCTTCCGGGGCACAGTATCAATATAAATTGTGCTTTCTGATATTCATGTCTAATCTCTTTGCAATTGTGCTACAAGCATTATGTGTAAAACTTGGAACAATAACTGGTCTAGACTTGGCTGAAATGTGTCGTTTGCACTTACCATGGCAATTAAACTTGTCCCTTTACATCTGTGCTGAAGTAGCCATCATTGCTACTGATTTGGCTGAGGTTGTAGGTACAGCAATCTCATTGGAAATCTTATTTGGAATACCATTAGTTTATGGAGTGCTTATTACCATCTTGGATGTTTTGATCATTTTGGTTGCTTATAAGAAAGATGGTTCCATGAAACAAACTAAGATTTTTGAACTTTTGGTATCTATTCTTGTTTTTGGAACATGTATATGTTTCGTTTTGGAGCTTTTTAAGTGTGATTTTGAAGAAGGAGCATTTGGTTCTATTTTGAAAGGTTTCTTACCCTTAAGCAAACAGATATTCAAGGAACAGAATGCATTGTTTTTGAGTTGTGGTATAGTTGGAAGTACAGTTATGCCGCATTCATTATTCTTAGGTTCTGCATTAGTACAACCTCGGTTAAAGGATTATGATATTAAAAATGGTTACACTGCAGAGTCCGTTCAAGTACCTGAAGAGTCTCAAGATTTGCCAAATACTTTGAGTAAATTTCGCAGCATATCGGATGGCTCAAGCTTAAGAAATAAATACAAACCATCATACAAGGCAATCAAATATTGCTTATCATATTCATATGTTGAGCTTGTGTTATCATTATTTATTGTAGCAGTTTTCGTTAATTCTGCTATCTTAATTGTCGCAGGTACTACTTTGTTTGGTAAACCAGATGCAGCTGATGCAGATCTACTTTCGATTTACGAGATGTTATCATACTACATTTCTCCTGCTGCAGGATTGGTATTTGCCCTTTCTATGCTCTTCTCTGGTCAAAGTGCTGGAATTGTATGTACAATGGCAGGTCAAATCATTAGTGAAGGGTTTATTCATTGGTCAATACAGCCATGGCTAAGGAGGATTATCACCAGAACTTTGGCTATTATTCCTGTTCTTATTGTCATTATCATTTTAGGTCGTGAAGGGGTATCCAAAATCATGAACTCTTCCCAGGTTGTTCTAAGCTTTATTCTTCCTATTGTAAGTGCCCCATTAATTTGGTTTACAAGCAGAAAGGAATATATGACTGTTTATGAAAGTGCACCACTTTTCCCTGAAGTCACAGAGGAAACAAGATTGTTGCTAGAAAATGATCAACGTGAGGAAAGTTCAAGTAGTCTGAATACTTCATTAAAAAAAATCACTTTTGAAAATGGGACTTTTTTAAGAACTGCAAGTATCTCAACTTGGTTGTTAATTACATTTTTGAACTTCTACTTGATATATGCTTTTGCTAACGGCGCTGATATTTGAATAATACATTTTTTTTCTAAATAGATTACAATACACATATAAACGGATAAATTAATAAGACTATTCATTTAGCCATATCTAATCTTCTTTTTGTATGGACCTCTTATACTTGGTAATCTAGCCTTGTTCATTGATGACGACATGTCGCTTGCTAACATTTTACTTGGTGGAATCCCAGGTAAAACTCCGGTAATTTCAGTTGCAAGGACAGGCAACTTTTTGCTGAACTCAAATGAAAAGTCAGATGGAGATATCTCGTATAGTTGAATTGCCAAGGTAATTAACTTGGTGACTCTATTATAAGTACTGATTTCTATCGAAGTTGGTGAGCCAACTCCTTGGACATTTCCACGAAGGTATCTATCTTGGCGTAAGCGGTTCAATTTCAACACATTTGTAGTGATTAATCGTTGTAATGCTTGCGGAGACTCAGTGATCGATTTCTTTTCTTTTTCGACGTAAGCAAGTGATTCAGCTTGTTCGGGATCCCATTTCACTAAATTGGCAATATCAATATCGGTACCTTCAAGAGAATCAGTTTCATTTATTGATTCCGAGATGGCTTCTTCTGCAACATCGGTTTCTTCTAACTTTTTGGCGTCATCTTCTTCACCTTTGACTTCCTTGTTTATATTCAATTCATTTACTTGCTCTTTCCTATCTTCATAGCTTTTCCTAATTTTTTCGATTTCAGCAAAACCCAAGTGATTAAGCCATACTTTTCCTTTGAATTGTTCAGTAACAATAGCGTCACGCAGATCAATATTAGGGCCAAATGACCTAAATGTATCCCCAGGTCCTTTAACTAAAGTTGCAATGATAGAATTTGGATCAGATCCATTATTTTTCTGCAGTAAGATCGATAATTTTGGTCTATTGGATAATTCCGTAGCCGATGGAGATGATGACGAGTCCTTAGAAGTTTCTGATTGGAATGGGAAATTTGTCTTGATCAGAGTACTACTGTAATTAATCCAAGTTGGGAGAGGAATGGTATACCAGATTGGATGAAAGAAATCGTGCAATATTTCAGTTGAGTTTTGTTCTGGATGTGGAACAAACTTCGAAATACTAGGTGATATGTTGACCATTGACGTACCTGCACGGTTCAGGGTACTATTGGTGGGAATAATTTTTGACACTGTATATGGCTCAGGGACAATCAGAGGGTTGCCATCAATATCTGATTTGCCTATCAAAGACGAAAATAATGGAGTTGTGGTTTGTTTGGGTGGAGTGTATTGGGCTGGTGTATTGTACAAAGTGGAATAAGGGGCTGGGACAGGTTCTGGTTCTTGACTAGTAGATAAGTATGTCACTACTTCACCATTTCCTAATGAATAATTGTTAGAAATCTTATTGAATTCATGAAATATTTTTGATTCCAATTCAGAAGAGTCTTCCACCGTGTCTTGAATAAATGATAATCCAATTCTACTTGTTTCTCTCAAAAGAAGTTCTGTTGAAAACTTGTAGAAGAAGTCAATACTTTTATATTCTTCGCTTCCCACTTTATGTTTAGATATCAATTCTGATGAAATAACTTTGATATCGTGATAGATACTGTAAGGAGAGTCATCATATTTGTTTTCTGAAAATTTTGCAGAAATCGAGGTGGTCTGAGTGTTGGTGTTATCCTTTGGAAATTTTCTGAATGACGGTATGATCAAGTTGGCATCCTTCTCATAGAATTGGTCCGGCAATATTGAAGACGTTAAGATTTTACTTTCATCCGCATTATGATAAACCCTGAAGAGGTCTGGAAGAATATCTTTAAAAGATTCTTATCGTCAGTTAGTAAAGAAACAGGAGATTCATCAAGTAGAATGAAGGACATACTTTCGACGCTCATTTTCTATGTATTCTTAAATAGAACAGTTATTGCTTTTCAAGTGGTATTTACAACGAGTAAGTAATTGTTTTGTTAAAGAAAATGTTTTGATCGCACCAATCTCAAAAGTTTGGTAGTTTACATATTAAATCCGAGACTTACAGGTTATAGAGGGTAGTTATAATCCCTAATCAAGAATCGTGGCACACATTGCATGAACCAGATACATATTTGCATGCATAACAACGTACACATAAATTGTACTCATGAGCTGATTACTCAAGCTTATCAGGTATATGATCTTACTGACTTAATATCACATGTCAATAAGTGCCCCCTTTCCCCAGAGTCCCTCGGACGTTGGTTTATCTGAAGTAGCGAAATAGGTACATATTAGGAAGTGCATACTAAATCTAGCGATATGATGCATGTCTCAAACCTAGTTACAAAAAAATGACCTATCAAAGTGGCATTTTTGTGAATATATTATGCCGGCTATCCAAGCGAAAGGTCCTTCAAAAAACAATTATGCCATACCAGTCATATGGTAGGGAAGTGACATCATGGTTGAGGGGTTACATTATAGATTAAGTATAATTGAAACACAATGAGTAGATTAAACAGCGAACGTATCCCCAGATTTTTGAGGCACATGCATTGTTTTACTATCGTCATTACCGATAACACCTCCATCGTGTGGCCCTTTTTCGTACTGACGATAATTATTTTTAAACATCGCTCGGAATTTTAGGACCACTTTGTTTCAAAAGACACACGTTAAAGATTATTACCATCATTTAATTATGACCCTCCCCCCTGAATGAGGTTGCAAATATGTTGGGTTTCTTTAAAATGATTCATATATAAAGGTTCCTATAAGGTATCAATGTCTCTATTATATCAATTAACTCTTACAATTCATTCCTTTTTTATTGCCAATGTCAAATACCTCCATAGTATATCCTCTCTATAATATATCTCAAGATGTATTACCATCACGTTTACAGTCTGCAGATCTGCTAATTACAGATAGTTCAACCCTTGTGGATTATTGCCGGATCAATAATAGCGATTTCTATCAGCTGAAGATATTTAGGTTGGAAGATATAGTTATCAAATTTGGACCATGGATCCAAAACTTAAATGAATGCACCAATGGTTTGTATGTGCATAAACCTTTATTCTTTATATTAACATTGACAGACGAAAATGACGATAGCTCCTATGAGAGTTCCAGGAAACCTGGAGTAATATTTGGAACCACCATTTATCAAGATTATTATCCTTCAGGAGAAATAGTGATTGAATGTCTAAGATATCGCTTGAGAGGTTATAAGTATGTTCGCATAGAATTCTTATTTCCTGTACCAATAAGTATATCCGGGTCAATTGAAGAATTGTTCGTACATGACTTAAATACTAATAAGTACGAATCATTGAATGGAGCTTTCATTGATACCCCTACTATCAATTTTGCTAAGCTTTTTAAAATCAAAAATAACAATAAGAAATCAATTACAGAAAAGTTGTCATTGTTTTTCTCTCGTAAAAATAATATAACTAAAAATCCCAAATTTACCAGTTTTCTTTCCGGATATGATGATAGTAGATTGAGCTTATTAGAATATTATCAAGAGGTTTTTACATTGAAATATACTGATGATTCAAAAAACTTTTCTCCTTCAAAAGTTACATTTCCAAGTCACTCGCTACTGTCATCTTCTAATTACATTGATTTTGCAACCAAATCATCACTTGAAAAATCCTTCTGTAAAGTTTGTAATGTAAGGCCAATACTTTCATATACATCCAATGGAATTTATTATGGAGACAATAATGTTTCAGAACTATCAGTCAAGTGTTATAGTTATAAATCCAATACAATCAATGTAAAGGATTGGTCAGAAATCCCTGATTCCTTGTCCAACAAGCTTTTTCTGCACCCATATTACATTCACAAATCTCAGATTTATTCGCTTTCAAATGATGTAATAAAAGAATTAGCTAAATTGGAAACCGAAAACAAGTATAGCGAAAGGTTTGATAAGAATGATGCTAAGCTTCAAAGGCTTTTTGAAATATTCGATCATGAAGATTGATTTGAATCTTTGGTGAAGATGTGACACTTCTTTGAACAAAATTTAGTAGATTACCTAGTAAGATTCTTTTCGTGCTTTCAATATTTCTGATTTAATTCTCGTTGTGCATTATATAAACTTGTTTAATATTTATTTACGGAATATCAAATGTAGCAATTACTTACTAGAACATCTTGCCATTTTGAACTTGAATTTATTGTTCGTGTCTTTTTGAGAGAACAGCTTCTAAATTTGTGATTTGTTGAGACAAGCTTGCTGTCAATTCTTCCTTCAAGTTATCTCTATCCTCAATAGACATGAACTTCTTATGTCCCCTGGAGAACCAATAAATAACACAGTATGATCCAAACACCCCAATTACGACAGAAACGTAATTCATATTTCCTGCAGTTACAGGCATAACAGCAGGGAAACTATAGAAGATGGTTGTAAATATGGTCCAGAAGAGAACAACGTAATTAGAAACCAATCCAATTTTACCCATCCAAAACGGTCCATGGTAAATATTGTCTCTACCCTTAATCAATAAGAATATAACTGGGACACTGTACGACATCAATAAGAAAATTATACATCCAGTAACCATGGCATTATAAGCTGTAGTGGATCCCATATAAATACATCCAATGACAGCACACCAGGCACTAGACATAATATGTGCATTAACTGGTTGGCCAGTTTTCTTGTTAATTTGTGACCAATATTTTGAGCCTGGCAATCCATTGTCTCTTGAAAATGACCAGCATAATCTTGCTTGCCATGTATGAGATGCAATATTACATGTGACGGCAGTCAAGAATACCAAGCATTCTAATACAATTGCTCCGGCTTTGTTACCAACAACTTGATAGAAAATATCTAAGATGGGAACACCAGTAGTTGAATTAAGGAGATCTTGAAAGTTTTTAATGCTGAAAAACATTGAAATAGAATAAATAAATGATGTGACAAACCCAATTATCACAGTTCCGATAATGGCAATAGGGATTTGTCTTCTTGGTTCAAGTAATTCTTCAGAAAGGTGAGTTGCAGCATCCAAACAACTGAAAGACCAATTAGGATTTATTAAGCCAACAATGAAGGCAATTCCAGAACTACTCCAACCAGTTCCATTATCAAATTCAACAAAAACATATTTAGCACTTTGATAGTTAGGACTAGCCTTTGCCAAAATAGTGATTGTGATAATGACGAATGAAGCAAGAGAGACATATAAGGCAGCCTTAGAAATTGCTGGAAGTGGCCTTTCCCAAATGTTGAAGAAGACCAAAAATAAATTGGCAAGTTCGTAAACAATAAATACATGCCATCTTTGAATAACAAACCCTTCATGGGCTAATGCATACATTCCCATCAAGGATGTTGCAATTGAGATAGTTACTGAAGCACTTGTGAACACAGCACCGGCCCAGGCAAAAGCTCCACACATGTATGAGGCGAAAGGAGCGTATTTTTTTGGTGCCAATTTCATAGTCCAATAATATTGACCTCCAGCATTTGGCATTGAACTTACCAATTCACTCAAAGTAATTGCAATGCACATTGAAATGCAAGCAACTATTAATATACCATAAACAATCATCATAGGGCCACCACTACTAATACCAGTGATTAATGATGCAGATATACCAAACCAAGAATTAGTTAAGCCAAACCCTACTCCCAAAAGAGATAAAACACTAAAGTTACGGCGTAATTCTGGAACATAACCGGTTTCTGCTGCTAGTTCCAAATTGACCTGTGCTTCTTCTAGATACTTCTCGGCTTGTTTATCATTTCCCGGTGTCTGATGATCGAACTTTGTAGCATTAAAACTTTGGACATCACCTATGCCGAAACTGTGGACAGGACTAACATGTACAGATGGTGATTTTTTGTCCATGATTATCGAAGTTGAATAAATATAAATTCTATAGTATGAATAGTTCAAAAGTTAGAGTGGACAGACTTTATTTAATATATGTAAGTTGTATTCTGATGATTTGCATGATCTGCAAAATTGAACTTGATCGCGCTAAAATTCCCATTGATAAGAAATGCCTAATAGATAAGCAAAACGAGGGAGGGGCACAGTGGGGGTTCTGCGAAAATTGCCCAAAACGGTTCAAATTCGAATCAAAGTTGAGAGAGTTGCACGCACAAGATCATTTTCTAGTTAAGCCCTGTAAACCTCGTCTAATACTGTAATTGGGTTATAAGCTTTCTTCATCAGTGATATCACATCGAAGACCAGCTTTCATAATAATTTCATCCCAGTCACTTGAAAGAATCACAATCGTTTCACTAAGACCAATCAAGATCATTCCGCTTCCGATTCCTAACCATAAGCCCACAAGTTTCAAATTAGCGATCTTACTCAATACTAATGCTAATGGTAATGCAAATGCATAATATGCCACGAAATTGATAATACCTCCTATTTTCTGAGATCCTTGTGCTCTCAAGATTCCTCCTGCAACTGAAGCGATCCCGTCAAAAATTTGGATTACTGAAACAAGTGGATCGAATAAATCAATTATCAAGTTCAAGATTTCTTCATCAGTAGTGAACAATTGGGCTATTTGCTTTTTGAATGTAAATAATATAAGACAGTTAAATGATGCAACTATCAATGCAGCAAACAATCCAGTATTGGTAGCACTTTTTGCTGCACGAATGTTCTGAGCTCCTATGAAATTGGCAATCCTAGTAGATGAAGCAATACTAACTGCAAATGGTACCATGTAAGTCAAGGAAGCAATATTTGCAACCGTACTTTGAGCTGCTAATTCTGTGGTACCAAAATATGAAGCGAATAAGGTCATGATTTCATAAGCTAAATATTCAGATTCCAACATGATAATCCCAGGAATAGCCAAATGAGATAAATGAGACCAATCTTCCAATAATTCTTTTATCGGTACTAATCCATACCAACACTTCCTTCCATCAATGTAGCAAACATATAAGATTAAAAATATTGCCATAATCCAAAAATTGATTACGGTTGCAATTGGAGCACCAATGTACCCAATACCATAAGTTTCATTCCAAACCAAAAACCATGATAAGAATATATTGATGGGAGCACTGATAACCAAGATACCGGTTCCAGCCTCAAAAATACCTTGTGCTTGTAAAAAACGTTTTGCATTTTCAAAAAATATATATCCAGGAGCCCCTAAGATTAATATTCTCAAAAATGTAGACGTTAAGTGCAATACTTCATCATTATCAATGATATATTTCAAGTATAATGGAGAGAACCACCACGATAATCCACATGGAATGAAAAGGACCCATGAAAAAAGGGTACACCGTTGTACAATTAACCCAACACCTTCATAATTTCTTGCTCCGTATGCTTGAGGGCAAAGTGTATCTAATGCAGTAGCTATACCTTCAAATATACCAAATGTAATTGTAGAGAGCATGGTTGCTAATGAGACGGCTGCCAACTCATTTTTCCCAAGATGCCCAACAACAAGAAGACAAACAATTGAAAAGAAATGTTCCAATAAAAATGTGATAATCAATGGAATAGAATATTTGAGTAATACTTTGAATTCGATAAAATAATCTGTTTTCAAATTTGCAAAGTCTTCCCATTCGTTAAATGAGCTTGAAAGTGATGCAGAGGTATGATGAGATGAGTTTAAGTCTCCAATAGAAGCCGATGAATAACTATTTCTTCTCAGTAGGTCCTCAGTAGAATCGGTTAGTCTTCTTTGATGTTCACCAACCAACCAACTATGAAAGGATTCTTGGTCATCATCGGTATGAGCTGAATTTAATGTCGATGGTAATGATCTAGATGTGCTTACACTAACAGCATCACTTATGTCATTTTCATCTGCAATGAATGAACTGTTTTCAATATTTGATAAGAATGAACGTTGATCTTCTCCTTGACCATAACTAAAGAGAGGATATTGAGTAGATGGCGGTATATACAACCTTCTTCTCCTTCCTCCGCCTAGCACATTAGGATTGGCTAACTTATTGATAGACCTGAATAAAACCATGGTATGTTTTGTTTACCGGTAATCCTAATTGATATGAAGTTAAAACTGATTGTGAACTCGCGGTTACGTAAGCATGGTCTAAGGTCTAAAACAAACATAATTTTATTTACTGTATAAAACTTATAAAACCATCCACACAGATCCAGCGGAGATAACTGCTAAAACAACAGCAGTAAGAACTCCGGCACCTGCTTTGTCTTTACCTTTTATCTTGAGTTCATTCTTATTATGAACTTCCGAAGAGGTGTCAAGACCAGCCTCCGTATTAGTTTGGTTCGAACCTCCAGTTTTTGTTGTTAAGGGAGCCGGAGCTTCGTGGTTGATTGCCAAAAGACCAAGCACCGTTTCAAGTGCTGACATTTGTTCACCTAAACCGAAAACACCATCCCATCCTTTAACAGTCCAATCTTCTCCGCATGTTACATGGTCGGAACCACCAGAGCATGATTGCGCGGCAGCTACTGCACTTTTATCAAGCCAGTTACTGATTTCCGACTTTGATTCAGAAACTAAGGATCCAGTTAGCCCTAAACAACGGGCAAATAACGAACGGAAAGATCTCTGATCATTGTTACACTTATTATCGTTTGCACATGAAGTTTCAGACAAAACAGAATCTTTGGTAAAGTATTTGGCGGAATCAACCAATTCCATCGTTCTTTTTCCCCAAGTATCATTGTTGGTTTCATTGTAGAGGTATGCTGCACCAGACATAAAGATACCATAAGTATAGGACCATTTTGTAGTTGTAAGATCAGTACAGTTGTTGGCAATCTTGGCACCATCATAAACTCTAAATTCATCATTATCATAAACCATGAAACCAACATCCATCATCCAATTCCAGACTTTATCAGCAGTAGCCAAGTATGTCTCATTTCCCGTGTACCTGTATAAACGTGCTGCTAAATGGAAAAGACATCCATTTGAAATGGCATTCTTATAATCGTAACCAGAATTCCAGGTGAAAATTTGCCATCTTAACCCCCCACCACAAGAGTCATTATCCCATCTAGCATTCATAGTGTTATAAATAGCTTGAGTTAAAGATATCCAACTATGATCCTTTGGGTTAGTGAAGTTTCTCTCAGCAGCTTGCATAACAGCCAACCCCCAGACACCTTGATCATCATTACCTTCAACCATAGATTGATTGGACGGAATATAGTTGAAATCGTCACCAGCTTGATGATACATACCATCATAAATCAACTTTTCCAAACTACTATTACCACTATCACAGAAAGTATAGTAATCTATCAATCCACCAAAAGCTTCACCAGCATTCCACCAATAATTGGGGGAGGCAAACATCCCAACAGTACCCCCTTTCTTGTCTCCTTCGTAATAATTCAATTCCCCATTAACGATTATCTTTGCGGCGTCACAGATGGAATCTTTGCTTGTGATGTCTAACTGTATAGACAATACTACGCTGGAGAACAACAGGAATGCTGTAACAGCGTTTCTAACGAGATTCAACATGAAGCTCTTTCAGAGTGTGACTTGGTACGTACGCGTGTTATGTGTTTATATATACGGCTCAACAGTTCTGATGAGTTATATTGTAGAAATCAAAAGTCGTCACTCCTTACTATGATGTTGTTTCGTATGCATTTAATTATAGCTGGAGGTTTGTGTATGTTTTGTCGTGCGCACTACATGCAGGCGTGGACATAGCCTGGAATAATATCTAACCTATATTTACGTAAATATTCTCGTGCCGGTGAATAATGTATGCAGCACCAGCCACGATGACGAAGGAATGGATTTGAGGAACGGTAGTACAGAATGAACTCCACCGGTAGATTTATACAATTTAAGTACTCTAGTCTAGTGTGAATAATTGTAGTACGTTGGTCAAATTCCTCACAACAACACGGTTATTTGCAATTAATAACATTTCGTCTGACTTGATACCTGGACTTTGAGTGTCTGTAAAACATCCTGGATATTCTTGTTTTCTTGGCTTGTTACAGAAAAATTCTGTTGACCCTTCTCTATCTAGTAATACACTATTCCACCCTGATCTAATGGCACCCAAATAATCTTTTGAGTGACTATCACCAACATGCCAAATTGATTCTAAAAACTCGGATTTTGATCCTCTGAAATTTCCAACATTCTTGTTCACTACGGCATCAAAAAACCCCTTGCTAGGTTTTGAAGCCTCTAAATCATACGAAAGAAATATATTAGAGCTCAGGAAATAATCAACTAATCCAAAACTTTGTATGATCTTGATAACTCTATGATCAGAATTACTTGAAATAATCAACTTGATTCCATTGTTCTTTAACTTTTGAAGAGTAGGAATGACGTCATCATATAACTGGTAAGCTTCTGAACTCGAGAAATGAGTAAGTACTCTTTCACAGAATTCGTTAGATTCTTTACTAGTAGCATGATTATCTATCTGAAACACTCTGGTAATCAACTCCTTCCACCAATCATCGGATGATTTATGGACTGTCTTCCCATAGTTAGGAAACTCTTGTAACATGGTAGTATACACTTCTTTGAACCCCGCCGAAATCGACTCCACACTTTTGTTAATTCCAAGTTCCTTCAATGCAATGTCATGATACTGTTCTCCAATGGGCTTTTTTGGGGTGTATAACGTTCCAAATGCATCAAACGAGATTAATTTGGGTCTTGGAAACTCTCCTGAAGTTTCTCTAATACTCAGAATATTGTTCAAATCAAAAGGGTCTGAAATCAATGATTGGGCCGAAGACATACTACTTTTAAAACGCTTGCAAAGCAGTCTCAATTCTTTTTGACTAATCCTACGAAGCAACATGGCCGTTGTTTCTTGAATAATTAAGTTTCATGCAAAATCGTGTTATCGGGATAATGCAAATCATAGTCGTGTACCTGTCCAATTGTTGCAAAAAGCGCTATCTAAAACTCTACATATGAAGAAACTGCAGTCTGTAATATTCTAAGTAAGCTATCCTAAAAGAACTTCCCATCCCCATTCTTTCATAACCGCACTCCAGTGTAAGCGAGAAAATAACCCGCCAGTGGTATCGTCCAAAGAACTTGAAGGTTGGTTGTTGTTAATCACCGCCATTAATCCACTGATTTGTGAAGATATGCTCTTCAAAGATTCATCTTGACCATCACAATTATTCACTTTAAAACGTAATTCGTCGATCTTGCGTTCACTTTTCCGTTTCATTCGTAAATATTCATCTTTCCGTTTCCATACTTCTCTCACTACTTCTAAAGCTCTATCGATATTTCCAATCCACATCTTTTGAGAAAGTAACGACCAGCGTTCTTCACACCATTCTCTCTCTTCTCCTTGTTCTGCTTCACAAGAGGCAATCAATAAAGGAAATATGTGTACAACATATAAGCTTGATGTGGTAGGAATGGATGCCATTAATATAAAGATTTTCTCAGCCAATTGATGGGAAGTCAAGGAAGGAATTTCTGGAACGGCTTGATGTAAATAAAGCAACGTGGAAAACCTATATGCCTCTGCAGTTGCTATGCATGACGATAAATCCCAACTTCCTCCAGATATATTATCAGACATGTCACTAGCATTCGCTTGCTTAACCATACTCAGAGTAATAGTGGGTTTCCATTCTATCAACTGTTGTTTCAAATGTGTTGCTTTTGTGATGGTTGAAAGTGAATTTCTGTATCCCGTACCACCTGTACCTTCGTGTTCTGGATTCCCCGTCTTGCTTTTACGGATCTTGCTAATCAAATTTGCAACCATTCCCATAAGCAGGAATAAAGATTGGGCACATCCCAATAATGGATCAACATATTCATTGTTGTGGGTTATTGAATCGAGATCTTGAAAGATATCAAACCCTTGTTCACCTCTATTGTCAAATTTACCACTACTCAGTTCACTAGATTCTGATCCAGGGGTGTGTCCTTCACTTAATCCGTCATCACTAACCCTTCTTTCACTTTTCCTGTTCCGTTTATTCTTGGGGTTTTGCAACATGGTCGTGATGGTTCCAACTAAATCAATTCCCTTGTCATCATGATTTGTATCAGTAGTCATTTGTGCTAAGACTTCAAAATAGATCCAGATATTGAATAAGAACTGTAAGCTTTTAGGAATTGTAATTGCATTCATTTTACTTCCAATATGTTCTCGATCACTACTTGTATCAGTAATCATTTGTTCCCAATCAAAATTATCTACCAAAACAAGTTTACTTTGTAGATTCAGTTTATTTGAAAGCATCAGCTTTTCGTATTCATGGTCTCCAATTGATGGTGATGATCTATTCTCTCCATTGGATGGAGAGGGGCTATTGAGAAATTCTCTTCTTTTCTTTGAAATGGATACTTGTTGATCCCTTAATAATGATATTACTTCTTGGATCATGCTTTTGGCACCTTTCAAATGGGCAATCCCACTAGAAATTTGTGTATCCCATGATTCACCAACTGCCAAATTCAAACAAGTAGCCAAGGCAATATCAGCAGGAAGTTTTTTAGTTTTGGGACCTTCACTGCTTCTTGACAAACCACTTGCAAGTTCCAAAATACACCTTTTCATGTATTGGTAACCTTTTGCTCTCAAATCACCACTGGTATTGGAAAGTTCGTTATTCCCAGCCAAATGAAATAAAGTCATTGATGCTATAGAATTGAAAAGACATGAGTAGTTTGATGCAAGGGGGATTATCAAGTTTCGCCAGGGATTTTCATTTGCTCCATTCTTAATAGACATAATACAACAAGTATACAGAGAATATAGATGTAAAATCTGTGCTTGTTCCGAACTTCTCATTAAAGATTTGTTTGAATTGGTTTCCATTCCAAAGTATGGAGAAGCCAAAATATGGTGATCTTGATTATGTTGGCCGACAAGTGTAATTTTGTTTGACATATGTTCATCATTACCTATTAGTGACATTGTTTCATTTTTATTCCCATCTGGAGGGGTTTTATATGAACTGCTGCTTATGCTATGTTGTTCTTCTATAAGGCCTATATTGTTCAAGCTTAAAGGACTCAATGGGCTCTCAAAGTTTAATTTGAAGGATTCGGGATCAAGACCTTTTCCTTTGGAGTCGTCACCAAACGCTACTTTTATTAATGCTGATAGCGAAGGAGTAAGGTTGAGATCATAATAATTGTCTATTTTTGTAAGTTCTTCGGAAGGTAATTTATCATTATCTAAAAGTTTATTAGAAGGGGAAGTTTTGGGAATAGTGAAATCGGAGAAGTTAGGCGAGAATGGTACTTGGGTTAAGGGACTTCGTATGGATGAAGGATTGATAGATTGTTCGGATAATTTATCTGAAGGAGAACGGTTGATTTCATCAACTGCAGCTTCTGCCAATGAATTTAGTCCATTATTCACAGTTTTCATGTAGTCTGATTTGATGGATTTCAATTCCCTAATATCATAACTATTGGTACTTGATGATCTTTGCATATTATTTGACAATACATGTTTACTGTTTTTTGAATTTTCATATGGAGGTTCCATTGAAAGGCTTCTAGCTCTCTTCAACTTCCCCATCTCTGAAGTTTCCAAATTCGAAGATGGTGATGCAAAAGATGATGACAGTGATTCCATTTTATGTTGTTTGTATAGATTCGGATTGAATCCTTTGGATATAAGATCATTTTCAACCTTGATATCTTCTATTGATTTACCTGTCATCGAGAGTGATGCCAATTCCATATGCTTCTGGAAAGTATCATTGGATAACTGGTTTCCTTCTAGTTGCTCTTTAGTATTTTGAAAAACATTATTTCGTTCGTCCATCGATTCAGCCGGTAATGTCAGAACAGTAGTACCCTTATCTTGGAATGATCGCCATTTGAATTTGGTGGCATAACCTCCACATGGAATACTCTTGGATTGACAATTCAAGCATTCCGGTTTTGTCTCGTCACACTTTAATCTCTTCTTCTTACAAGTAGCACAGCCTTTCCGAGATTTGGTTGATTTGGGCTTCTTGTCTTGACTGAAGGCAGGTATCATTATCTCTCTCACGTGAAACTATTTCACCTAAACTATCGAGCAAAAAGATTTATCAATGTGGTTCTACTTGAGCAAAATAATTGGTTCTAAATGTCAGTCCATCAAGATTAATAATTTTTAATAGTCCTCCAATTCTTTGCCTTGTTTTAGATAAGATAAGATACACTGCTTCTCGATGCTGTAGATTAGATGTACGCGCGCGTCTTCGCCCGATTAAGGAAAGAATTCCACTATGCGCTTTCGGTTGCAAGTTCCCGCATCCTTTTTGCAGTCCATCTGGCAGAAGAGCGGGCACACATATCATAGAGCCAACATGTAGTTCAAACAGCTGCTTAGCTATCTATATATACATATATATATATATATATATATATTCAGAAGAG
>JAJLWT010000086.1:0-25409 GCA_030570835.1 Suhomyces tibetensis
CCCCCCCCCCCCCCCCCCCCCCCCGGCGGGGGATCGAGCAGAACAAAGGAAAAACGGAGCAAAATAGCAGGTGGAGCTAGCAGGTAGTCTAATAGATGCTCCAATCAATAGGGAGCATCGGCACATGGCACATTTAGAGGCAGCCGGATGACATCACAAAGAGTGCACAATAAGTGCAGCACAATAGGTGCAGCACAATAGGTGCACAGTACAAGAGCACAGTACTGGAGCACGGTACAAGAGCACACTACAAGAGCACACTACGGTGAAAATAGGTGCTTGATGCCTGGTCTAGTGGCGTGTTTTTCAATGTTATTTTTCAGGTTATGCATAATTTTTTGGGTGACTATCGACCTGTTGGATCATAGAACAAAATATTGTTCGTTAAGATCGTCAAAAAAGTTGGAGGAGTCATCGCTGTTTGATGGGGAAGAGGCAGAGGCCGACCGTGCGGCGGTGCTACCGAAGGGAGAGTCACTGAAATGCTTCACTTGTGAGGTGGTAGTGACCGAACCGTCACCACCATGGGTACCACCACTGGCACCGCCGCCAACTGTTTCATATCCTTCTACGTCGACACTGTTCCCCCCACTGTTCCCCCCACTGCTTCCTCTCAACCCGCCTGCCTGACTCCGAAACTTATTCCTATTGTTCCATCGTTTATTTGTGCGGCCCGATTCCCGATCAACTGCCGTATTTGATGCCGGCTTCACATTGGCCAACTTGTTCCAGTGCGCATTTCTAAGGTTGTAGAAATTTAGGAGGATTTTCGGCAACTCTGACATTGCATCAAAAATGTTAAGCCGACGGTGGAAGATGCCTAGTAAGTCCGATTCGGTGCCTAGACTCATCGGGTCACTATCAATTGCCAAAAGTCCGCTACTTTCGTTCATTTCCTCGGCATCGAAATCAATGGGCCCATCTTCTTGGCCCAGGAACAACTCGACATAATCTTGTGTCACCAGCTCGGTCAACTTTTGCGAAAGCTTGCCCATAAACACCGTGGAGTAGTCGATAGTTTTCTCAGGCTCCATCGTGCGTCCATTGCTACTGCTTCCGGTGCTGTTGGTGCGACTGTTTGCTGGCGATCGTGATGACGTGCTGGGTGCAAAAACTGGAGATTGGGCCAGGGAGCTGTCGTCACAAGTGGAGTTTATGACCCCATCACCAACAACGTTACTTAGGTGGAACCGGAGAAATGGGTCTAGTTTCAGCTTCAGGGACACCGATGCCTCTTTAGGAGCCTGCTTCGATTCGTTGCCCAAAAAGTACAGATAATGATGTTGGTTATAATGATAGAGCTGATGTGCAGTGAACTTGTTATGGAGGTTATTCATCACCAGGTCCGTCTTTTCTAACTTCACCACTTGCGGGAAATGAATATAATGATAAAAATGGACTCTTGTAGTTCCGAAGTTTTCAATTTGAATTTCATTGATTGTGTTTCCAAGTTGTTTGTGCAATGTGTCCGAGTCCGGCAGGAAATCAATAAACATAAGCCCAAGAATATTCTTTCTCTTTTCAAAAAATGTCCCTGTTCGAAAACAATACTTGATTATTCTCAAGATACCCTGACAGGTTACAGGATCATACTCAGCCTGTAAGATAGTGGACAAAGCGTCATAGGTACTCCAAAAGATTTTTGTACGGGAATCGTACCATAGTACCACCCCTCCACTGAAACTCAGCAAAAAATGAGATAACACCGATGGAAACAAGTTGTCTAAGACTCTCATCATGCACCAGTAAAAGCACATCACCGTCAATAACAAGGGCTTGCTCAAAAGTGAATGTAAAACATGTACATGCGAAGGCAAAATGATCAACCAACGACGGAGCAATTTGTATAGAAGTGGGAGGTCTTTATTGATTGTCTGGGCAGTGTGCTCATTCACAATTTGTATAAGATCTGTTACATAATGGTAAAGATGATTAAAATGGAATGTTACCTGAGTAGAAACAGGTTTGATAGTTTCCTGATGGAGGAGCACTTGACGAAATAAATCCAAATGTTGCAAGAGCTCTGTCAAGATTTTTGGGGTATAATGTGGAAAATGGAAAGCTCTAGATGCATACATAAGGAAATTACCCATCCATGAGATCGCATATTTATTACTCTTGGTGATAGGAAATCCTGAAGGTTTTTTTGCAGTATTGATAATCAAGTCATTGAAGATTCCCAACAATCCCTTGGAGAACGTAATTGAATGATGCAAATCTGTATGTTCGTAAATGGATATTTTATTAAGTAGAGAGCTGGCAATGATGGTGGTCGTGACATCAAACAGCTTTGCCGAAAGCACTTGCCTTAGTAGACGAATGGATGTGCCATAATACCTGGCCGATATTTCAATGAGTCTATTTCGGAGATCTTTTTTTTCCACCAAAGAGTCAGGATTATCCAGAAAGCAGCTGAAACACTTGAAACAATTGGATCTCAAGTAGTATGTGGCTAATGCAAATAATGTATTGGTAAGTAGTACCGAATCTTTGGAATAGGACTTTTGCATTACCTTATGGAATAGGTCCTTCTCCAAAATTTCCATGGACAGAAGGTCTCTCATTTCTGGAAGCTCGTCCAACCGGCAGAATCCTAACTCCTTATATGGTAAAGTTTCAAATGTAGTATAATGATAATTGGAGTTCAAAGGAGTTCCCGAAGTCAATCTATTATTGGTGTTGATATTATTGGTACTAGTGTTATTGGTATTGATATTATTAGTGTTGATATTATTGGTACTAGTGTAATTGAAATTGATATTATTAGTGTTGACATTATTGGTACTAGTGTTATTGAAATTGATATTATTAGTGTTGATATTATTGGTATTGATATTATTGGTATTGGTCCTATCGTAGTCACTGATATTAATGCTATTGATATTGATATCGTCGCTATCGTTATTGATATTATCGCTATCGGTATTGCTGATATTGGTAGAACTATCGTGATGATGTCTATCACTAAAATTGTGATTAATGAAATCGTAATCATAAGGAAAGTAACCATTATGGTGGGTATTCAGATTGATGTTGCCAAAATGGGGAGATATTTGTGAGGACGATATTGGAGCTGGACTCATAGTTGAACCGGGAATGGTCGAATGTGAATTTTTCATGGCCACCGATTGGGGACTTGTGCCTGAACCTGGCCCGAAGATGAATGGTGAAGGTCGTCCAGGTGGCATTGTGGTAGTGGTGACTCTGCCGTCGGGAAGAGTCTTCAGCCTTCTAAAATCTTCTCCATTCTGATCTCTTGGTTCATCTGTATCCTCCAATGTCCCTGATACACCTCGATTTTTTATTCTGGATCCAGATGGCGTAAATTTCATGGTAGACCAGTGTTATGGTATATATTGGTGCGCTTAGGACCTTTTTCTTTCAATGAAACGTTACTTGTTTGAAAACGTCTCCTCGGACTATGCAACTGCCACTCTATAGACGCCTATGTGAATCTTACGCAGTTGGGTGTATCTTTAAACCTTGTTTGTGTGACGTTCTTACTATCCAATATTGAAGGTTGAAAGGGCGGAAACATGCATATATATAATCGACATAAAAGGTTTTCACCACTTTTTCAGAAATGGCTACTTTGTCTTGGATGAAGGCAATGTTGTTTCTGAAAAAGTCACATATAGAAATGTATGCCATCCTGCGGTGATCTCCGCCCTTTTTTTGTACAGTTACATATGTCCTGTTTGATTTTGTACACAAAATTATAATCTTCGATCGTAACTAACTAATGACGTAGTCGGAGTAGTACGTCCGTGTTTCCGTCTACCCGCGGGCTCCTAATCTTGACCTCTGGGCTACTGCCGAGAACCTTCTTTCATAGAAAATAGTCTGGTCAATTATGTTATTATTTTACTGCGACTTCTCATGTAACGGGGTATGTCGTATTACGATCGCTATTTTCGCCTCGACTTTTCCCATTTAGGTAACCGCATGTCTTAAAATATCGAATAAAACCAGGCCACTTTTTAATCATGATCTTCATTTTGCATCAAAGAGATCATCTTCTACACAGAAAAAAGTAATAATTTCATGTTTATTTTATTGTATCCTAAATATGTATTTCTTCACCGTAAAGGCATAGTACAGAACATTTGCAACGGGGCTTGTACTTAAAAATCTGTCAAAATAATTTTCAATCCTGGGGTATCGAGAATTTCTTTTTGTTGAATGGGGGGTGAGGTAACATGCTGCACAGGGTCGGAAACATACGATATGTATTTGTTATCGGTGATGCTGTATTACTCTTCATAGGTATGCTAACCATCGGTCATCATCTATGTTTGCAACCGCCATGTTACACTAGCAGCGCTTCTGGATTTTGTTTTTTGCCTTACCAAATTCATGGTGCATTAACATTCCATCCCTTGGCAACCTTCCTCCTCTTGCATATCACCTGAGTTTCAACTGTTCCCATCTGTTGTCCCGCACTTTGAGTTTATGCGGCCCATCTTAAAACCTCTAAACTGGTAACGACAATAAAAATAGTCGTCGGTAATGTCAATATAACATACCCCCAGAATAATACTCCAGACATTTCTTTTTGGTAAATATTATTGATTTGAATGATTTGTGACAATTGGATTGCCGGAGGCGAAATAGTAAGAACAAATGCAACAATCAAGAAAATAGGATCATCCAATATTGAAACATTCACATACTTGACGCATGCAGCTATGATTGGTAATAATATGAACGGTGGAATAATCATTCTCGAAAGAAGTGATGCAACAACTATTCTGTTATAATGTCTAGAAGGTCTCGGTATATCCTTGGAAGGATACAAGTTGGATCCTAAAACTATAAGAATCAACGGAATCGAAACCGACCCTAATTGGGTGATGGATTTAGTAACCGTGTTACCAATGAATGTTGGTTCTTCACTGAAGAACATGTTCTGCAAATATGGAATTGTCGCCACGACAACAGATATAAACATAGCGTACAATGGAGGGTTCATAAACCCAGTGATGGTTTTAACAATACTAAGCGACAAAAATGAGTTCCATAGCCTAACTGGGAAGCTCGAATTCACTAACGACGTTTGATGGAGGTATTGATTAAGAAGTTTAAATTGTGCGTCAGTCTCATCATTTGCATCGGAAACAGAAGTAGAATCCGACCCTGACGCAGAAGAAGATTCGGATCTAGATGCAGAATTGGAAGTATTGCCGACAGACTCGTTTAATTCACCCATCGATTCAAAGTACACCGTATGACCTACATTTGGAGTGTTCGGAAGTGTTGTATCTGGAGTGTTGGTCAAAGTATCCGAAGGAGTTTTTGGACCATTGGAAGAGTTGAGTAAGGTTGTGGTTTCACCATAATCTTCATGATCATGGTTTACACAAAAATAAGTGTTCAACTCAACATGAGATCTTTTCCTCAACAATCTATTGTAACCCCAAGACCATCTCAAGATTTGTCCCAATTGTTGAAAGATCAAAAGATAAAGAATACCCCTGGATGCTACTTTATCAGGAGTATCATCATCCAAATCGTCCCATAAAAGATCAGGCAAGGTGTACGCTAACGATAAGGTGAGCGACACCGGTAAAGAGTTTGAATTACCAAACACGGCCATTGCGGTAACGAAGTCCGATTCGGGATCATTCAAATGCATGATCCAACTGACGAATCTGGAACACCCAAAGGCGATGGCGGTGGTTAAGGCATAGAAAATCGGAATGATTATTAAATCGGCCAACTTTTTAAATGACAACGAAGGTGCCAACTTGGAAAACACCAAACATGGCGTGAACAAGTCGACATTCAATTGAGAAAGAACCTTCTGACCATTGGTGTTAAGAAGTCCAGTTTTGGCAGAAACAAATCCAGCGAAGCAAATAATCACGACTTCGAAAACTGCTTCGAACGTAAGGAGAGAGATGCCTTGGAACGATAGATCGGTATTACCCTGGATGGTATCGGATAGCACTGATAGCATTAAGTGTTTGAAAAGAATCAAAAAAAAAACGATGGAAATTGTGGCGATAAGCGAATTTATATTTCAACCACACAGGAGCAGCAATACACAGAAGGAATCTTATCGCGATAAAAAGGAAGGTGGAAATTATGCGTCTACAGTGTACGGGCCATGATACAATAGCAACGTGACCATAGTGTCATGGCCAAAAGTATAGCTACATCTAAAGTATAGCTACATCTAACGTCAATCATGTAGTAGATGGTGATCAAACTGGCAGTGTAGCCTACAGTCCATCAGCGTGAATGTTGCCGTCATGTAATCTTTTTTATTTTTTTTTTTTTGGTCCCGGTACCATCCCCTCCTCCAGCCTGCTTATCTTTACAGAATTTTCTGCTCTACGTATTAGCTGTGCCAAAAATGCTCTCCTGTTTGCTTACTGATGCTCTGCTAGGTAGCAGCCCCGTGCCCTTAAGCTCGCCGATCGATCTTGCCTAGACCCTTTCATAAGGTCCCTTTAGAGGCTTATCCAAATGGCCAACAAGGTCACATCTCCACATTGGTCAGCTCACAATAGGCACTTTATTAGCTAGATGATAAGGGAGGCTGAGGCTCACCACGTGCGAACCTGTAATGTGGAAGAACGATCGCAACCTGTAAAGAAGCCAAACAAACCTGCAATGGAAACCAACGGTTCGAAATTGATTCGGTACTGCAGACAGCTTGAGGAGCAATTATAGTGGCGCTCCCAAAAAGGTCATTGTCCTGCACATAGTCTTGCCTGGTTTCAGCTTTTTCACTTCTGGTTTCAGCCAATGTCCTGCATGCAGCCCGTTTGTTTTGTAAACACACCTTCAACCAATACATGGAATGCTCTTCTCTTTATCTTTACCACAACTAATGGCACGTCCCATACCCAATAATAAGTTGTCGCCATCGAGCATACCCAATCTCCAGCCGCCCCTAGAGGCCAAACAACGGCTTCTGTCTTCGCTTGGTTCCGGCCGCTACACATCCGCCATTCCCTTCCTCACATCGACTCCTCCTTTACCGCCACCTCCTGCCAGCCCCCCACCGTCTGCCAATCAAACGCCGTGGTATCGGAACAAGCAGCAGGAGATTGACGAAGACGACGAGGACCATCGAAAAATGCATGAAATGGACCATTTGGCCGGAGCTTCCACCCCCTTAAAAGCATCCAAGACTAATAACGCTAATGTGTCAACGTCCTTTCTTTCACCAATAAGTCGATTTGACAATCTCCATTTGGAGTCGGAGCTTGACTTGGGACAACAGGAATACGACGAGGAAGAAGACGGTGGTGACGATGACGAAGATGACGACGAGGAAGATCACTTCAGTCTCGGAGATAAAACGATCAATAATGAAACAGAAAGTGATGTAGAGTTTAAGGAGGACGAAGAAGGCCTCCCTGAACAGTCATCACCTCCGGTATATATAAATCGGAGGAAACGGCATTTTAAAGACTCGCCTTCAGACATTTTGATGATAACTCCTAAAATGGACCTCAAAATGAGGCATGCACAAACTAACGACAATAACGATAATGACAATGACAATCATAATGCAGATGATACCAATATGTCCATATGTACGACGCATTCTGCAATCAGCTTGAACAAGCTCAGTTTTTCCAACAGTGACTCCACTCCATGCCCCATCCAACCAAAACGGAAGAAACTCAAGTTTAAAGAAACAACAGAAACAACTCCTTCAGTGAGAACCAATAAGTCGAAAAAATTGTTGGATTTATCAAGCTCCATCAAAACTGATGCTAGTTCCATAATGTACCAATTGAGTAAAGTTCCCAAAGTTGACGAAGAATCCCCTGACTCCAGTTTCACCGATTTCAATCAGCAATCTACCCCAATTTCACAAAGTACCCCTGCTAATTCCAGAAGCTCGACGCCTCCCCAAAAAGGAGATGTGGGGGAAGAAGAAGTAGAGCCGGCAGAAAATGAACAGGATGTGGAAGCCGTGGTAGAAGACATACAAGTGGATGTCGAAAATAATGACTCACGGAACGCACAAGAGATTGGAAATTTACAGAACACCCCCATAGAAAATAGTGAAGGATATGGTGAATCTATTAATGGCTATAAGTTTGTTAAGCCAATAGGTAAACCTAATTTACAATTCAGTTATCAGACACCTTGTTCGAATCGACAAAGAAATGCATATACACGCAATGATTATACCACGCCGGTACTGAGTGATACACCTCTGAAGAAGTACGAAATAGTTGGTGAATTTCCGGTTACTTCAGCTGGTCTAATGGATGAAAGTAATGGTGACGTTCATATTGGAGACAAGCGCATTAACGATCCTTACTTGAAGCCAGTGAAACTGGAGACTCCACATCAGCAAACAGTGTCGAATTTTCAGGATTTCATAAATTCTGGATCACTTCCTATTTATTGGCCAAATTATCAACAACAGCATGATCTTGGACCGGTAGAAGTCATCCAATCAATAAACGACAAGACAAAGGTTTTAGAATTCTACAAACAATTTGTTAATGACAATGGTCAATTATTGGAGGTTCTCAAGTCAGAAAGAATTAGATGGCATCCTGATAGATGGGTAGGAAAGACGAGAGACCAAAATGTTGACTTCCAAGTATACGGGTATTTGACTCAAATATTAAATGGATTGATAGACGAAGGATTATAAAAGTCTAGAACTTGAATATTTGTGGGGCGAGGTATTATTTTGACTGCGAGACAATATTGTCAAGTTTAAAGCTATTGATATGCTCGTAAAAGACAAGAAGAATAGATGATAGAAAAGGATGAATAAGGGTCCAGTGAGAAGCTCAAGTGGGTATATACTGCTACTGCATGATAGGCATAACGTTTACCAAATACTATTCACTACCGATACTGGCTATATTGCCATTGATTCTGAAACAGACATTAGTAAACACAGAATCGTTTGGAATATAACATAAATCATTATTGAATGGCAAATAAAGAAAACGATTTCAACTAGAACAATTATAGGTTAACAAATATTAATAGTATATAATCAAACAGAATCTAAATAGGCACAACATTAGAATCACTGGTGTACTTGGATTGTCCGCAAGACCATAATAAACTACAAAATTACGGATACTTCTAAGTCTTGAACTGGCTGAAAAGTCAACTAATTAAGACGGTCAATTGGTTGCAATCATAAGAACCTTTATATAGATACCTAATACCATACTTCTGATATCACACATTTGAAAATACCCAACATCAGAACTTCATATATATATTAATAGGGCATACTAACTTGATCAGATTTCTAGTCCCCAAATCAAAAGAATATTGCTGGGTGACGAATACTGAGATCCTTATCAACCTGCTTCTGACATGTGGAGTTTGTCTACTTAATAGCTCTCGGAATATTCATACTACTGAGCCATTATCATGCAAGTGTTCAACCTGTTGTTATCAATATTAGGACATGGCAACTTAAGAGCCATAAGCACAGATACTTAATATTAACTAGCTGTGGTTATATAGTATTCCGTATTATGCCTCCATCATTATTCTATCATTTTTCAGTTACAATTTTACATTGGTGATAATTCCTTGATGATATTTCACCACTTTTCACCATCATTATACAACATACCTAGAAGGAAGGGGTTTCTTTAGAAAGGTTATGATGGCTAAAACTTGATTACTTTGGATCTCTCAATTGTCCTTTTCCAATTTGCGTACTTTAAATGTGTCGAAAGTATGCTGAAAGCACAGCAGAGCTTCCAGTGTAGAACTCCAGGATACAAAAATCCATTAGAATGCCACAGAATTAGACCGATACTCTCCAGTTTATATTCACCGGTTTTTTTTTCAACAAAATTTCAATGTAAAGATTAACTCATTTGCATGTCTTTCATCTTCAAACCTTCAAACTGTTACAACCCTTTACACTTATTTACTGTACATTGTTTATTTGTTATTATATACTACTTTAACTCTGGGTGGTATCCACTGGAGTGGCACTCCCCTTTGCCCTCGCCACTTCATCGTCGACCTCAATATCTTCCTCTATATCTTCTTCTATATCTTCGTCATCTTCGTCTCCCAATTCTTCACCCTCGCCTTCGTCGTCATTTTCACCATCGCCCAATTCATCTGTCTTTGCATCGTCTGCATCATCTTCAACATCGTCAACTTCTCCAGCATCCTCTTCCTCTTCTTCTTCGTCTTCATCTTCTTCTTCGTCCTCTTCGTCAACTTGTTGTTCTGGGGGATATTCATCGGTAGCTCCTTCGTTATCCCATACAATGTTGAATCTAGTGACACGGGGTTTTTCCGCCAATATGTTCCTTACAATGTGTTCGACCTGGACTTTAGCAGGGGGGTTTTCTCTCAATTCTTCTGAATCGTATTCATTATTCACGTAATATCCCACCCTGACAAATTCTCTGTCTGCGTAAGAACAACTCAATAAAATCACCGTGACACTGACCAACTCACTAGCCGGGATAAGTTCCGGACTAGGGGGGTCGGCCTGGAAGAGAAACTTATTAACACCCACAGGGACAGGACCTACGAGAATGGAGTCCAATTCTTGGTCATGGTCCAATGAACGAGAAGATCCCACATATGTGAGCTTCCATTCCAAGTCTTCTTTCAATGGTTCTAAGCACTCGAATGTGATTTCAAACTCGTACGGCTCGTTGAACTTGGCCGGATTGTTAAGCACTTCTATTCCTAATAATGATACTATCGACATGGTAAGATGATAGAGTAGATAGAAGACGCGACGCGGTATGAAATAAATAAGACAAATACAAGACAGGTGATGGAAATAGTGCGACAAAAGATTAATGACAACATTTTACGACACAATTCACGACAACGAAATTTCGAACACCCTACCCGCAATACATACCCACTAGCTCAACACGAAGGAAATAGAGCTAATGCGACATCAATAAAGTAACAAACCTATTCATCGTCCTATTTATACCATCCAACTATAAATGTCTGATATTGACCAAGCGGAATACGAAGCGCAGCAACAGGACGATTCGGTCGTGATGTCGGACCAAGACATTGACGACCACAGAGAAGAAACTGAAGCCATAACTGATGATCAACCAACACAATCGATAAAACAATCTCAAGAACCACAAGAACCGGCACCATCAACATCAACAGTAACACAATCAACAGAATATCTAGAATCGAAGGAAACCCCACAAGCAAACCCTTCAGAAGAACAAACGGAACACCTACATGAACCAGAAGCATACCCAGACTCCGACCCGGAAACAGACTATGCTAAGCTCTACGAACAGTACCAACAAGAATTCAAACTGGCACATGCACAGTCTACGCAGTTGTTTGAGGCGGAAAAGGCACAACGTCAAACACTCCAATATTTCCAGCGTAGAAACAATGCATTGTTGAAGGTGCTACAGCACTACGATTCCTCGTTATCGGAATCCAATATTGATACGTCCAGAATTGAAAGAATAATCGATACAGCCCCACGTTTAACCAAGACCTTAACTCCGCTTTTGACGCTTCTAGATGAAGACGAAGAAGATGAAGATATGCAAATCGACAAATCCCATTTGATCAATCTCTATTTGTCGGAAACATTACCCGAACTTATCAACGATGATTTGGTAAGTGCAGAAATCAACCCACAAGATATCGAGAGCTGGAGTAGAAGAAATTACCCCAACTTGATTCTGTCGAAGTTCAAGCCCATAGATTTGTCGGCTAATGGCCTAGTACATGACTATACTTACTCCGAGATTCATATTGGAGAAGTGAAAAGAAAGAAATAAATACGAAAATTAAATTAATAATCAAATTCTGTATCATAGATAGGTAAATAACTAGATCTATTTGTAAAGTTATAATGAAAAGAGGTATTTTAATTAAGGCGTATGGTGAAGTAAATCTAGGAGTAGACGGTTATGCTGGAACGTACCATTCAACTGTTTTATACCTTGAGAAACCTGAAGATCGACTTATGCATAACTAGTAATCATCTAATGTGTATACTCTTCATAAACCCCTCCCCAAATCAAATGGATCCTCTATCACCTAAAGAATCACTAGGATGGAATATCGAAAGGCAGTTCGTAATATGTACTTTGATATCCGCTCTTGTCAACTAAAGCTTATTGCTTGTCTTTGTGATAAAAGCAATTGATGTGATGTATGATTCACTTCATGAATCTTACTTCTTATCAACTACCTTGGTGAATGGAATGAACGATAAATAGCAATTCTTCAGATAGTAAGTCTTCTAATCAGAATAGATATCTACCAAATAATGTTTATTATGTAAGTTTCATCGGTAGTAGTAAGCTTGTTAACTGATAAATAGCATACGACTTACACATATATAGTATGGCTAGCTAACTCAGATTACTATAGTGAATTCACTCACTCTTGATTTCCTCACATTTAACTGGAGAGTACAATTTAAGACGTACATATCAACTATAGAGGTTGCAAATTAAACTGGATATATTGAAACGAATCAGCCACTGCTAATCCCAAGAATCCAGTCCAAGAATCTCCTATATATAGTGATAGGCTACCGTATTACCCTCTTGTTCAACATATATTTGCCAAGGATCTTTATGCTCGATTTGTCCTTCACCTTCTTGCTGTCCCCAATCTGCCACTGTGGCCAATTTCTTATTGATCAGTAAGAATACGCCAGTCACTTCTTTCAGAATCACGAAATATTCACCATTATCCTCAACACCCTTCACTTCAAGGCTTCTCCACTAGAATCTGTTTCTTCGACCGACGTTGGAATGTGGTCACCTTTTGCCCAGATTGCATTCGACCCAAGGGAAATGGAATCAGTTTGGTCACTTTGTTTTGTAAGTTAGCAACATTCAGGAAAAAAAACATCTAACGCTAGTCTAGAAATGATTATGGAGGATTAAGGAAATCTCTTCAATATACCAATTCAGAATGGATATCAAAAGCCATACTTGCTACAACAGTCGTGATCTGCCAACAGGACACTGAATTGCTGAAAAGCACAATCCACATGTGAGAGTGTCTATCAAGTTCAATTCTAGTAGAGACGCGATTGTGAAGAACCAAAAACTTACAGTAAATGTTGAAATAAACCTGTTGCAGCAAAAACATTTTCACGTTAAAGTTGATTCATACGCAGCATTGTCAAAACTTCTATTATGCCGATTCCAGGATTATTTTTAGTCCTTATGCGCGTATGATAACAAGGTAAACTAGACTGTGGAATCCAGAATTTGTCACTAATACAAAAGAGTTATCATCTATAGGTGGGTCATAATATGCAATTCACACGTATTTTCCAATTTTTGAGTTGTCGTTTTATCAGCAACTTGTTGCAAGTTATTCAGGACTTTGATTAAAACTTCATATTGAACTACTTCGATTGGAGAACTTCTATTTTTTGAGAATCAGTAGTTATTTTTTAGACATATACGAAAATCATGTTTTGTGTAACAATAATCTATATGCTTATCCGTTCATATAATACAAGTTTGCGTGGATCAAGTGGGCTTCTCCTCGTGGCCATCATGTGGCTAAGTTAGAGCCGTCTACATAATGATCCAGCTATCAGGTGAGAATATCAGATACTAGCACTACCGGCATGACATCAACGGACACAACAATCCTTAAATATTTCACCCAGTTCAGTAACAGATTACTGCTAGTCCTACTATAGAAGACCAACACCCCCCCCCCCCCTACCAAGCATATCTTAAAAAAAATAATGATCGATAGTTCCTTCGCTATGTTTATATTGATAACATTTACTACTGCTCTATAATGCAATGGCTGCAGAATTACATTTCTGAAAAATTATTGCAAAAATTAAAAGAAAGTTAATTAATGAAAAGCTATCAATTTATTGTTTTACAAGATTAAAAACTGGATCGAAGCATAATTCATTTGATGCTATGAAATAACCTACTACCAAATGAGACAACTGAACAGGACTAACATTTGAACAACATGTGAATTGATAATTTTCTATGGCAATATCAAAACCTGTGATTAGGTATCATCAAGAATATATTGAAAACTGAATCTAGGCACTGACTCGTTTTAATAGTAAAATATTCGATAACTAAACACGTTTTCAATGGATATGTACTCCCGCAGACTATAATACACCCAAACCAGTTACTTCTGTAGATTTAAACTGCCGGCCATGGGTCCCTTTAAAGGTTTTGAGTATGACTCAAAATATCTATTTTATGGAGATCACAGTGGATTAATATGAGCAAAATGTCATCATATAAACTTCCTATCATCATTTATAAGCTTATATTCAACCCTTTAAACTGGCACGTTCTCTCCTGGTCAAGTCGTCCAAAACACTTGTATCCAAAAATAGGTCGAAAATGAATTTTCTTTTATGAAACTTAAAGTTTCCTTTATCAATTGCTTTGATCACTTCCAAGAATAGCTCTAAATTATCGAATATTTCAGGTGAAGCTTTTTTCAAGCCAACTAGTTCCTTGTACGATTTACGTTCAATTTTTCCTAGTACAGAATTGAGTAGATGTATCAAATTGATGATTTTATCGTTGATATCGTTATTGGTGATGTAATGGCCGTCTTCAGATCCGGGTATCTCAAGACTAGTGTTGGAGTCATTCCATCGGTTAGTGTTACTGAGGTCATTCCAGTCTGGATTATCATTCCAACCAGTGGTACTGAATTCGTTCAAGCCAGTGATGTTGAAATCATTCCATCCAGTCCCATTGCTCTTGCTTATAGTACTATTCTTACTTCCAGTATGACTACCACCTGAAACACTATGGGATCCACTACTGATGGCATAGTACTTTGCATCATATGGGTTTGCTATCTTGACATCAAATATCTCACCAATTTCGTCTTTAGGATACGCCAAACTTTTGCTATTCTGATATTGGTCAGATACACTGTACCAATCCATTTCATCCAAAATTTCGATACCTTCGATGGTGGTGGATATCATCCCAATCACGTAAAAACAAAGACCCCTGATTTGCCAAATGGGACATGCCTGAAACAAGTCAAATATAATGCTTAAAATGGACTTGTCGACAGTACTGTACAATGGGTCAAGTAATTGAATTCCATACTTACCCAGCGCGATGTTCCCGATTATCCAAAGATCCTGTTTGAGGGTATTAAGTAATAAGATCTGGACGGAATCCTGGTGTTCCATCTTTATGGCACCAGCTTTGAGCTGTTTTGAAATAATTTCTATGTCATTGATGATTTGATCAAGATAATTCCGTTGTTGGAAGTTGGAGAAATAATGAAGCCCCTCTTCTGTAGATAGGATATGTTTGAAGAAGTTGATAGACATCGATTCGCTATGTGATGGCTGTTGTTCTTGTTTTACTATACCTTCTCTAAATGGGAAGTAACTTGTTCTGATGATCCTTTCGATTCTGTTCAAGTAATAAAAGTTGTCCAACTTTACCCATTTTTCAAATTCTTGATCTATAAATCCACTTTTTTCCAAGTAGTTGAATCCTGAGGGAATATGGAGAAATTGGATCAACAAATTAATTCCATTAGGAATTGCGGAAAGGATCTTTATTGATGGTTTGAGCCGTATTAAGTTTTCCAAATTCTGATAATTACTACTGGAATAATGTTCATGTAGCATATCAATTGACATGGTGACTATTCTTAGATTCAGATCATACAAGTTATTGACCAATAACTTGACCACCAAGAATTCACACTCATTGGTTTTGATTAGTGACGGAAGAAGCTCATCCATTAAAAGTACCCTTATATTTAAATTGCAAATGGTCAACGATTTCTGTAGGATAATGCGAAATTGACTATCATTTGTATAATCAACACATTTGAGAAGATTCATAATAACATAATTATTGGATTCATTATCAATGCTATCCTCTAATATATTATGGAACAAATTGAAGAATTGCCAATGTTCCAATATCCGAATTCCTTCATTGCTAGAACTAAGGACTCCCACAAACTTGAGGTATCCATAACTTAGGGTACTTGAAAGCCTTTTCTTGGAGAGGATTGGATCTCTAGCAGAAATCCCACTAAATGGATCTATCTGTGCAAAGATTTCCATCAATTGGGGGAGAATCTTATTGGCAAACAAGTATTTTATACCTGAATCCAAACTTAAAAAGAGTTCAAGCAATTGACATCCGATATTTATATATTTAACTGAGCCTCTTGTGACACTGTTGATATTACAGAACCTAAATTTGAATGGTCTGTAAAAAGACATTAATCTTTTAAAGAACTTAGGATTTTTTTCCAATAACTCATCGAATCTCTTTGGATTGGACAAGGGACCTTGGATCAAATTCAATAATAGGGGCCAATTCCAATCTTCAAATTCCTTAACTGTCAATACCCTTGTATTTGCCAACATGAGTTTGAATTCGTTGTCTTCCATATTGAATCTAGATTGAACATTCAAATTCTTCAAATGAACTTTCAAAGAAGAGTTATATCTTTTGGTCGGTATGAATTTGTTTCTTGTGATTTTATCTATTTCAAAAGTAGAAGTAATAGATATGTTTGGTAGTATTAGATGTGATTTCACCAATTCTGGAGGTAACAAAGTATTCGCAAATGAATATAGATGTGTAAGTAATAGCGTGGCTTTCTTGGTATTGCTCTCATTGAGATTAAAGTTAATGATGTTTCCAAGATATTCAAATATTCGATGCTTCACAAGTATATGAGTAAGTAGTCCACGATAATGATTCATGATATTATATTCAAATGATGAAGGATCTTCTTCACTATATTCAAAAAGAACTTCTCCCAATTTCAAAGTTTTGCTTATGTGCTTCATACTTTCACCAACAGGACTTGATTTCAACCATGGCAAACTCTTGATACGAAGAATATCAAATAATACATCCATAACATAATCACATACTATGGTATTTTTCCTTTTCAAATTGGAAAGAAAATCTTTGAGCATTCGGAAATCACATATAGAAAATGCCATCAATCCATTGAAATTTTTCAATAAAAGTGTAGTTATAAATGCCATTCTTTGTAGTTTATGTTGTGATTTTTTGGAAATTTCTGCCACTTCTGCTTCTTGAACACTTGAGAATGCTGAAACAATTGAGATAAGATCATATCCGTTACGAAGAAGTTTCCTGGAATCCTCGTAATCAAGGAGTTTAAGTAGAACAAATAAGCAATTAGTACACGTTTCTGTCAGGCCATCTAAAACCGAATTAATGACAAGCTTAAGACCTCCAGAATGGAAGACTAAATCTGGTTTAAGAAGTGCCACTTCACAAACTGTTTCAATACAAAGACTTTTGAAGGAATCTGGAATCAGGTGCGAATTGGACGACCCCGAGTTTTCTTCTAGTTGGTCCGACTCCAAACGAAGCAGTTCATTACTGCTTTCTACCAAGCTCACCAAACACTTTAACACTCCTATGGAGAGCAAGTCAGTGCCTTTTTCGATACTTAAGAATCCCCGTACGAACTTAAGGGCTTGTTCTTTTTCTCCTAGTGTTGATCTGGAGGTACTAAGTGAAACAATAATGTAAATAAGGACCTTGGCCTGTACAACAACTAGGAGCAGCTCATAGTTATGAATGACATACCGAAGTATTCGATACCCAACACATCTGACCTCACTGATTCTGTGAGAAAACATGAACAGGATCTTTCCCACGAGATTCTTAAGTGCTATGTCATGCTTTAGGTCTGGATGTCTCTGAAGAAGCAGAACAAGCTCATTTCCCGTGGATACAACCTGGTACTCGTCAGTGTCTTTGGCAGAATGCAATGAGGCTAGAAGATCACTAAGAAGCCAGGTGGGACTACTGGCAGGACCGGACTGGCCGGGAAAGTCCGCAGAGTCACTCTGTGGGGTTATATCTCGCTGGCTAATATTGGTATCACTGTGTTGTCGTTGATTATGCTGGCTGTGTAGAGATGCTTGACCCTGGAAGCTATGCTGGAGATTAGGCTGGCTATGGTGTTGGTTTTGGTTCAAAAAGGATCCTCGATTAGATGTCGGTGTCTGTGACAGCGTTATCGGGGTCATTTGGCTCAGGGCTGATAGTTTAGGGTTGTTTTGGCTAAGATCACCATGGAAGTGGGTCTTGTTCTGTCTGATGGATTCCAGGGCACCCCGGCGTCTTCTGGCGCCATTCGCGTCTTCGTGGAAGCTCCCCTTGAGCAGCGGCTGTCTTAGAGACACACTTCGGATGGGATGGGGGAGATCTATATCGTGGCGCTGGGGTGTTAATACTAGCACGTCTTCGTCGTCACTGGAGGAGTATCTGTTGCGAGAAGATTCTATGGAATGTATATTAAGGGAGTCAATTGAATTGAGGGTGGTACTGCGATTGCGGAGCGACTCTTGTTTCGGCAGCGGCCCCACTATCACCGACTCTTGGGGTCTTTGCCTAGGACTTGATTCGGGAAGAGCCATTTGGTGTTTGGGATAGCTCGGATTGTATGCAGGTAGAAGTAGACCAAGTGAAGCGGTGATAGTTGTCAGGTGATCTAGCACGTGCTGTGTGCACATGATCTCCGATGTTTTTTTTGCTAGTTTCGCAAGTGGTCCCCCACGACTTGGTTCCAGGTATCCCAACCGGAGTGGTGGGGCTGGGTGACGAGTTTGCGATGTGCGTCGGGCGTGTGCCGGCGAATCCAAACGACTATGTGTTTGACACCCCAAACAAAGAACCGGGCCATGCGATGCCGGACATAGCCAGGACCACGTCCGGTGTGGTACAGATCGGAGAGACGAGGGGGGTTTACGTTGGCGAAGTTTGCGCGCACAAACTTGTGCGCTGGTAGGGGGTGTGGAGGCAAGGGGGCTTACCTAGCTTAGGAAGTCTGATGCAGTAGTTGCTTTTTGTCCCTGGACCCTTTCCTTCAAGTCAGTCGCCTAGCCTACGATCTGTACCTGTTTCGGTCCCTCCCCCAATCAGTAAAACGTTTGTTGGCAGCAGGGGCGCGAGTAGTGCGACGGCCAATCAACACGGGTAACCGGCGGTCACGCAAATGTGCCATCACGCAAATGTGCCATCTTATCTCGTGCGGTAGGTGCAGGAGCATCTTCGGCATTGACATCCACAGAAGCGCCGTAAAGTCAGGAGGAGGGGGGTGTATCACCAGTGGGTGTATCGGTAATTGAGGGGTGGGCGGCGGAAATGCCAGTGTTGTGCAGGGAAAGGCGAATCTGACTCAGCAATTATCCCAATTGGTTTGGTTTGGTTTGGTTGTTCCTACCCTGGGTGCCTATGCATATTATGTTCCGATTTGAAACCCCTGTACTATTCCCTTTCCTCCAGCTGTCCTACTCTTTATCTGTGTCAGCCCCAACTTTAGTGCGCAGGCTACGCATACGACGCCCGATTGGGCGTTTGTGGTATTCTGCTTTTTTTCTTTTGGTATGGCACCTAGTGCGCCCTTGTGGGTGCGTCCACTATCAGGGCCCGCCATAAATGTTTCGACAATTCCCTCACAAATAAATTGTGCCTTGAGTTTATTTATTCCAGTGGTTCAAGCGGTTTGTAATAAGTATGGTTCCTAAAGTGCCCAGTTCGTCTTCCAAAAAACGTTTGTCACTCTTTTCCTTTGGCCTGAATGAATCCCAAAAGATTGATCCTCCAATGAGTCCAAATTCCGACGATTTTCGCCCACTGTTACCAGAGTTGCCTCAGTCTTTGTTAGACCATCCAGATTCCAATATTTTTGAGCGTTCTGTCCAGGACTCCGTCATCAGCCAGCCTGTGCCCGCCGATGCTGTTCCAGGCACAAGATCCCGATCATATTCAACCATAAAACTGGAAGATTGCATCCCTCCTGCATTGGATGCAACCACCCAACTTTTACATAATAAAGACACCAATTTGGATGATGTGGAAATGGTATATTCGAACAGGCGGAATTCGTCAGTGATCGGTCTTAATATGGCCCTCGGCAGACCCTTCACTCCCTCTCGAAAGAATTCGACAGTTTCTATTCCTAATCTGTCGTGTAATCATCACTGTAATAATCCGGGTTCTGGTCAAGTTCATTCGCCTGTTTCTCCTCCGAAATTGACGTCGTCGGCTTCTTCAGTGTCGTTCTATAGTTATGCCGATATGATCAATAATGACGAGTTTGCCAGAAGGCCGTCTTTCAACTCTTCGTATTCACAAGGAGTGATTCCAACCTCCAAATCGTTTGCGAAATCACCAATTTTTTCTAAACAAAGCTCGTTTGTGAAGGAGAGAAACCCATCCACATCCTCGCAATTATCTAAGCAATTTTTGGGTGACTCCGCCGCAAAAACCAGAATGGGCAGTTTAAGAAGAGAATCTTGTGCTAATGGAAACTCCTTTTCATCTGACTCAAGGCACCCTATATCACCAGAGTCGTCCGATAGTGACGAGGAATACTTGAGTGTTAAGACCGGCAGCGGGGCATCGATGCAGAGCCCACCGCTGCTTTCGAATCGAAAGTCGATTTCCTCCGAGACCTCATTCCAGGCCCCAGGACTGAATTTTAATGATAATGAAAGCTTAATATCCACGTCAATGGGGAATTGTATCAGACAAACCACCACAGAAATCAATGGACAGTAATGAAAGAGAACATAGTAATGAAAAAAAAAATAAATAACAACAATAAGCCCAACACGAGCTTAAGTAAGGGCTGTGAAAGGATAATCAATTCGAATCAATCCAATGAATTACTGTATCAGTGTATACTGATCAGCAGCCGGTCATAACTACGAAACTAAAATATACGTACATTCACAACAAGAACAACAACAACAATAACCTGATCTTCCCCCCTCCCCCCATAACAATAAACAAACTTTCAATTCATTTCCATAATAACATCTACATATCATTGGTGTTGAACAAGGATATTGGCAACATCCGGAAGAGGCCAAAAATAAAGTCCGGTCTGAGGGTGCCTCCTGCATCTGGCCGGTCTTAATATAGACCCTCCTCCTCCTTGCCTCTGCCGGATTGTCCTTACACCATCCGTGGCGATAATTAGCCTCCACGTGAGAATTCCAGAGGGAATTAGTCAAATTAGTGCGACAATAAATGTTTCTATCACGTGCGAAGAAGTAGTCGGTGGGCAGTAGTAAGTAGTGATGGAAAGCTAAGAAAAGGCAAAAATGGCAAAAATGACAGTAGAAATGACAGTAGAAATGACGATAAGAAATACAGCGGCCGGTAAGGGGCGCCAGCAAAGTGTATATTTTGTAATATTGCTGTAAGCATTTGACCGCCAGGTCCTTTGCAGCCACATAACCGCCACGAGAACAGCGAGACAGGTGAGACAGGCGAGACAGGAAGGACCGCAAGCCGTCAGCGGTTCCAGGTCTGACCACAGCTCTACTGACAGGTACCACCCAAGACTGGTATCAGTAGTGACCACTGGTACTACTTTGTGATTTGTAATTTGTACCCGCTGAGCGCACCAGTCAAACCGCAGTACTAAACCAGCACTAGCACAGGCCACTTGGACCAACTTCTGGGCTGGGCTGTGTGCAGTAGCAGTAGCAGCGGCAAGCCGGTGGGCCTGTGCCGCCAATGGGGCCCCAACTCTCGGTGTCTAACTTGTTGCCCGGAGGGAGGCGCCTCGCTGGTAGCACCATCCACAGCACCTCCACACTGATGTTCTTCGCACCAAATTCGCACCAAATTCGCACCAGACGCTGCCTCATTATTTGTGGCCCTCATCAACTCATTATCTTTTTTCTGATCAACTTTTCATCTCATCCCATCACCATGATCAGAAAACAGGCCAGAGAAAGAAGAGAGTATCTCTACCGCAAGTCGTTGGAGCTCCAGGAATCGTCGCTTGCCGAAAAGAGACAACAGCTTAAGGCCGCTTTGGCGTCGGGAAAACCGCTTTCCCGAGACTTGGCTGAAGACGCTGCCCTTCAAAAAGACTTCATCTTCGATGAAAGTGAACAGGTGGATATCGATGACGAATACAGCGCTCTCAGTGGAATAGCAGACCCTCGTGTGATTGTCACGACCTCCAGAGACCCTTCGGTCAAATTGCTCCAGTTCTCCAAGGAAATCAAGCTCATGTTCCCCAACTCCATCAAATTGAACCGTGGTAACTATGTCATACCAGAATTGGTCAAAACTTGTTGTAGGGTCCAGATCAGTGACTTGATCATCTTGCACGAACACAGAGGGGTCCCCACCTCCTTGACCATATCACACTTCCCCCATGGACCAAGTGTGGTGTTCACTCTTCATAATGTCAAATTGAGACACGATTTGACGGAAATCGGTAACGTAGCAGAAAGTTACCCCCATTTAATATTCGAAAACTTCACAACCACATTGGGAAAACGGGTAGAAAAGATCTTGAAACATCTCTTCCCACCTGGAGCCAAAAAAGACAGTACCAGAGTCATCACTTTTGTCAACAATGAAGATTTCATTTCCGTCAGACACCATGTATATGTCAAGACCAAAGATTCGGTAGAACTCAGTGAAGTCGGACCGAGATTTGAAATGAGATTATACGAAGTCAAATTAGGATTGGTTGATAACAAGGATGCGGATGTTGAATGGCAATTAAGAAGATTTGTAAGGACTGGTAATAGAAAGAATTATTTGTGATATAACGGAGGAACTGAAACAAAAAAAGAAGAATTAGAAAAGTCTGACGATCGAGTTGTTACTGAATGGTATGATACCGAGAGCTAGAATCTAGAACCAAAGAGAATGTGTTCATCTCCGGAACCAAGACATTTATTTTCCTTACCAAATAAGCTAGAAAAATTCTCTTATCACAATTCCATGATACCTCGTACCAATGGATTGAATCTAATTATGGTTAGATAATAATATTATAAATAACGTATTGGTTTGTATTAAAGTAGTCATACTAAGATCAGAGCGTGTAGTATATTTAATCAGTATAATTATGACGTTAGAAAATGGTAAATAAGGTACTGAATGGTATGCTAACGGCAAAGGAGCACCAAATAAGCGACAGCTGATTATGCGCCCAATAGTTCGATATTGAGCAATCGAGGATATGTTATTGTTCTTGATTCATCTTTAGTTTTATGCAAACTCGTCATCAATATGGGCTGTCCTTTCGCCTTTTCGGGATAGGTTGTCCATTTCTTGGTCTTCTCTTCCGCCACTGAACCGACGGCTCCATACCAGATCCCTTCTTCTGTTGTCAATGGCTGTGATGGCTCTTCTCAATATATTTCCTTCTGGTTCACAGCCACTGGCCAATGTGTTGGCACGTTCCATGCTGGCATGTCTTCTAATGGCATGCAGTTCTTGAACCGCATCTCTTCTTTGCATATGATCATCTGGGAACAACACGGCCCTATCTAAAGAGTATGGTAAGCCTCTGTGTCTTCCTCTGATCATCATTGCTATAATGACAAGCTTGGAAAGAGTGGTGAACTTACCTGAAAGCGATGCATTGAACCCAGGGTACCCCAATGAAAGTCCAACCGTACCGTATGCACTGATGATCTCAAACAATATACTAAAAACACTGAACCGGATATTGTTTCTATCTAACTTAGAAGCTTCACAAATACAAATAATGAACAACCCAAGGAAAATAAACCAAAGATCAAACGAGAGTTGGTTTCTAAGATGGGCCCCAATAAATGTCTTGGGAGTTTTGTCAACGTTTTCCTGGTTTTCATTTTCATCTTTCAAATAAACACCTAAAGATTGTTCTTCGTAAACATTCGTTCTTCTGATGGAAATTGCAAGTGGTAACACTGATATATACATCATGATCATATAACTGACTTGCACGGCTGGGTGTAATTGAGACAAGTCCACCACCGTAAATCCGGCAGTTCTCGTGCTAAAGGCCTGGAAAAGCCCCTGCATCACCCGATAGCCAACAGGCACCAGTTCCAAGTACTTGCTTCGCAAATCCAAAATGATGAAAAGCACCAAGTCAACGGCATTCAACACCACCAAGATCAGGAAAAGCCACCATGTAGGTACAGAAGGGAACAACATGGTGAAACATCTTCTTGGGTGGTCCAATAAGAAGCCCAAGGACTCTTTGTATAAAGAAAGTGGTTTGGCAAGTTTGAACAAGGTCCAAATGATAAAACGAAGTAGCACAGGGAACCCGGTATTACCAATAACAACGAAGAAGGAAGAAACTATCATGACATAGTAAGAACGGTTGAAGGAATTCATGGAATCGTTAGTCACGGTAAGTCCCAAATCATTGAACGCGGATTGGCCAGTGAAGAATGCCCACCAAGTGGGAGAAATTCCTTGCTCTCTGACAATGGAGGCGTATTCTGGTTTATGTAAGATCCATCCCAAAAGAAGTGAAAATGATAGTATATGGAAACCAACATAGTACAGTACAAGGATCTTGATCAATAACTTGACTGCTCTGTACTCCACACCACCTAATTCTTCCTTTTGTTCTTCACTTAGATGAACAAAGGTCGAGTTTCTTCCCACAGTAGGTACCCAGGAAAGATAGTTTGTACTCATGACTTTTCGTAAGCCAGAATCTTCATCATCTTGATCGGTGGTAGTTTCTCCAAAGCTACGAGAACGAGTTTGTAACGAAGGGGTGATCATTCTCTTGAGACGACTTTTTGTGTTTTTACGCCGATCCAAGGGATCCTGAGAATTGGCCGAGTTTCTTCTACGAGAAGAATCATATGAAGGTCTTTTGTTGGGCGAATCTTGGAACGAAAGGTGTTCTGGTGCTTTTACTTTAGGGCTAACATCACTAGGAGATGCATATTCCTTTAAGGAACCATTGTCATCATCAAAATCGTCATCATCGTGCAAGGCTTCATCGTCATCGTCATCCCTATGGCCTTGGGAGTCAATAGACTCGTCATCATCGTCATATTCGTCGTTAAAAGAGCTATTGGAATTGTCTCTGGGAAGTCTTTTTCCCGGACTTCTTGTATTGGAAAAGGATTTCTTGAGCTTGGAACTCCATTGGTTATTGCCTTTTAAATTCCATTTCATGGATTTATGGGGAGATTTAAGAGATCCTGTAGAACTTCTACGTTTGTTAATTTTGGTGAAAATCGGCTTGTTGACGCCGTCCTTTTCGATTTCATTAGGAGACTTGATCACAAGAACATCGTCATCGTCATTCCGGTGCCTGTCGGGGATGTTTTCTGAAAATTGGATGGCAGAGGGTTGGTTACGGTTATTCTGCATCATGGCTATGGATCGATACATATCCGAAGGGTCTATTTGGCGCTTCCTTTTGGATGGCTGGGGAAGGTTTCCAAAACGGATATTGTCGGGTTTATCGTGGGATAGAGAAGGAGTGACTTCGTTTGAATTGGATAAGTGTTCCATGCTGACGGCCGTGTCGTCAGTTTCTCTTTCGTTAGAACCCCCTTCTTGTTCATTATTAGTGGAGAGTTGGTGAAGGCGGTTGTTGTTGTTGTTGTTGTTGTTGTTGTTGTTGTTGTTGTTGTTGTTGTTGTTGTT
>JAJLWT010000087.1:0-25042 GCA_030570835.1 Suhomyces tibetensis
TAATATTTGGTTGTTCTTACGATTAAATTATTCTACAGTATGATATGTAATTGTGGGGTCGGGGTTTACTGTGAGTATATTAGTTGGTTGTTGTTAAGAATACTTATCTAAGGGTGCAAAAGAGGTACGGAAATGATAAAGTAGAAAATGTGCACTACTATATTAACGACGGCAAAGTATAGATGTTCAATGATTGCAAAGATGATTTCCAAGATATGATCCTTGGCTAAATATATTTTACATCTGTTTTCAGAGAACATCTCTTCTTGTTCTTTTGTTTAAAGCTCGTTGTATTCTTTGGTTCTTTGTAAATGTTCATTTCGTCAACTCAGCCCTTAACCTAGCATTTTCAAGCTCTAATTCCTTCAACCTTCTGTCTGCTTGTCTACTCTCATAAACCCTAGCTTCTCTTTCAGACTTCCACCTATTCCATAACTCGTCCATCCGTATTCTGGTGCGTGGCGACGTTTCTTCTCCATCTTCTCCTACTATTTCGCTAGGCTCTCTTCCAAGATCAACCGCCTCTAATTGTTTGGCCAAGGTATCATTAATATTATTCATCTCATCAATTCTCTTGTGAAGCTTTTCGACATATTCATCGGTTTGCAGAAGTCCTTCACTTTCTTTTAATAGAAGTTTCACATGGTCATTCACTATCATTTCAACAGCTCTGGCAAAATAATCAAATATAGACCGATGAAGCTCCCTCATGTAATTGATTTCATTACCGTCCCAACCGCCATGTTTGTAAGCAGCATCAATTTGATTCAATCTCTTTGCAAGATTTTCGATCTTTCGGGTTGGATCCTTTACGGAAGAGTCGTCTGCTATCTTGTTGAATGACTTTAAAAGCTTCTGGAATTCATGAATATCCAATGCAAGTAACTCTTTAAACTGAAATTCAAGAATGTTCATCTTTTTAACCATTTCCGAATTATCGTATGTTTCTCCTCCCACTGTAAGTGCAGTCACTTTTTCACTTAGACTTTGTATGGTGGATTGTAAGGATTGCTTATCATTGCCGAGTGCATCCACCTTATACGATAATCTTATATTTTCTGACTTGTAAACCCGTTGCTTCTCCACAGCGATGTTGAGATCATGTTTGAGTTTTTCAGAAACCCTCTCTTCTGCTCTTAGCGATGATAGTTCTTGTTGTCCAGTATGCAATTGATGAGTTAGTGAAGAGATTGTTTTAGATGAATCATCCTTTAATTTTCTATACTTTTCACTGACGTCGTTTAGTTCTTCATGAAGGGTATTAAGTGCTTTATGAGATTCAAATAATTCGACCTGTAATTCATGTTCACTATTACTTTTCTCCTCCAATATTCTTGTCATGGTTCCACTCGTATAGTCCCTCAGAAATTCTTGAGATATTATGCTTCCACTTCTTCCTGGGTTTCTATTAGAAATTTCTTTGAAATCATTCACTTCATGCTGCAATTTATCAATCACTTTTTGATACTCATTAAACTTCACATCAACGGCCCCATTTATGGCCGTTAAATGAGCATTTTCTTCCTTTAGCTTCTCAAATTCTTCAGAATAGTTTATAGAATTTTGATTCTTTTCTAATGAAGAGCATAAAAATTCAAATTTATAACATATCTCTTGATATTTCTTCTTGATGATATTAGATCCTGTTATTTCATCCTTCAAATTCTGTTCCAAATTTATCATTTCCTCCTTTTGATTGATAAATTCCCCCTCCAAATTACGAATCGTGGTTAGGAGTTCTTTAATTATCCCTTTTGAATTAATTAGCTCTTCTCTATTATTGTCTGTCGTACTTGGTGGTGTGGGTATTGTCGATTTTGCTAGTTGGGGAGATGAGTTACACAATTTCATGATTTCAAAACTAATAACTTGAAGTTTCAACTCAAGTGGCCTGGAAGAGTGGATGGCCTCCATGCTTCGTATCAATGCTTGTCTTGTGGGGATATCAGTATTAGGACTTTTGATCAACAATTGTAGAATGTCGTCTATGATAGCTGTGCATGATTCTATATATTCATTCAATCCATGAATTTGGGTTTCTTTAGCTTGTAACTGGTTTTGGAAAGTTTCTAAGTTCTCGTATAAATCTTCATTTAATTTGAAAACCTCGTCATAATTCGTTAAGAGATTGTTGTAGTCAATTTCTAATTTGGCAGACTTTTCCTTCAGCTGGATTGAAGAAGGTGAAAGTCCATCGAAATCTCGTTGGAAATGTGTGAGTTCATTAATATCAAACATACTTCCATCGCTAGTAGATGAGGGTGAAGATCTACTTTTGTCAATTAAATTTTGTAGGAATTGTTTGAAGAATTTGATTTGGATTCTGTAACCGGTGATTTGTTTATTCAATTCGTCCACTTTTGATGCAGATGAAGCATCTTGCGGTAAAAATGAATTTCTATTAGAATTACGTGAAGGTTGGTTGAGGATATTGGAAAAATCACCAACGTTGAATTTAGGGATTTGGGATGCAGTTCTGAATTTTCTCCACGAAGTTGGCTTGTTTTGTTTAGTTGTAGTATTGGGGACATTTATTAGACTGATATCTTGATCCAATTGTGCACGGGTATCATTATATTGAGAACTGTCGATTGTTGAATTATGAAAGCTATCCTCGGATGGTAGGATTAAACTAGCTTTTTTGGTAAGACCGAATTTGGCTGTATCTTGTAATGGTACCGGCATGTCAATCTGTTTTGATCCCTCTTTCTCGGTATTGGTCTTCTCTTTATCTCCAGCCTTTAGATTTGCCAATGACTCTCTTAGACTGGCTATACTTGCATCCATGTTCACCGACAAAGTGCTGGTGTTGTCGAATTTGTTCAGTTGTTGCAGACTAGGCGAATCGTCTACTCTTCTTTGCAAAGTGGGGACATTCTCCAATTCAGAGACATCTAACCTGTCTGGGTCATCATTAGTGCTATTATCATTGTTATCCAACACATCATGTTTCAGATCAGATTCAGGAGTCCAATTGATGTGTGGGGGGTTTCCCTTTTCGTTTTCCTCCTCGAATTCCAACTCTTTTTCTAGCTGAGTCTTGGAAGTCATCAATTCCGGATGGGATATGAAGGGACTAGATGTATCATTGGTAGAATTGAATTGGAAGTTCATATCTGTAGTTTCGGTGTCGTGTAGCTTGGTGGGGGATTGTTGGGGTGTCTCCGGTTCATTTTCGGTGTAGTTTTTGCTGGTATGTTCATCGTGAACGCTCTGGTCCGATACACACGTTCCACTGTCATCAATCGACATCATAGTATTGACTGCTTGCAGCCTAGTATGATTGTAGGTACTGGTAGGTTAATTGTTAGAGGATTGTTTACAAATTCGGGTTACGCGCGCCAGAAAAAATGTTCGACTAATTTGGCATAATATTAGATTGATGAAGTGGCCGTAGCTTTATCCAAACATGATTAATAATTTACCAAACGAAGCATTACAAGTGTTCAAATATATGGGCCAGTTTCACGACTATTCACCGTTGGTTTATACGCAAGTTTTGTGTGATGATAGTTCGTTTTCTTTCCTTTTTTTTCTCAAGTTATTGTTTCGCTTTGGTAGTCGGTTTCTTCTACTGCGACGATTTCTGACGGATGGGTGACAAATTTTATTTCTACTTCCTTTCTAGTTTAATTCGTATATTAACTAACTTTCCATTTCTTCATCTTCGTCATCGCCTTCGTCTTCTTCGGCATACTTCTTGGCTTCTGCTAATAAAACATCCGGAACAGCCACGTGCTTTCCTTCGGTTTCTACAGTAGATGCCCATGAAATCTCCAATTCATAATCTTTATCCTTGTTATCTTCATGAGCTTGATGAATGATCTTGGCAGCTACTTTGACTGCTTCCCTGACTGTCAATTCTTCGTAGTTCAACTTTTCTAATTCAGATTTGGCAGTTTGTCTACCTTTACCGGTGGCTGCACCGGTATAACCCCAACAGGTTCCACTTGGCTCAATCATGTATAAATGTGGACCATTATCATCGATGCCTCCAACAATGGACACCACACCAAACGGTCTGACGGAATTGTAACAGGTATAGTTTTGAACATAAATTCCCATTCTGTCCATCAAATGAGGAACAGAAATAGGTGTCTTATATATAGACTTGAATGTTTGTGATTCGTCTCTAGCTCTATTCACAAAATGGCGTCCATCAGGCATAAGACCCGAGTAAACAACCCCAATGTGTCTATCAACAGTCTGAATTCTTTTGTTTCTGCCTGGTACCAACAACTTGGAATTTATGATCTTTTCCACCGCCAACACTATACCATCCTTACACTTGATACCAATGGATGTTCCTCCGTTTTCCACGGCCTTCATGGCATATTCCACCTGGAAGTTTCTTCCATCTAGACATTGTTAGTAGCAGTTCTGGTTGGTGATGATGATGAAAGATTCTCGTTGTTGAGAACCTAGTAACTGAAATACATACCGGGAGAGAAAACACTGTTTGATAAATCGTAACCAGTACCAATTGACGTCTATGAAGTTAGTAAGGGCGGCCGGGCGGAGCTTGGTGGGTTTTTTTTACGTACCATTCTAATTTATGTTGATGTTGATGATAAGTGTAGTTGGTTGCACCTTTTGTCTTTATGCTGGAGTCTTAATCGCCACCCTCACCTTTGAACTTTGTCACCAGCTGGCATGGTTTTGTGCGACTTGTATATAGTATACACTTCTACTACTAGCAAACGATATCAAGATGGCGATGAAGTTGAAATGGCCCATTTTGGGAATAATAGTGAGTAGTTCCGGTTAGCAAGTGTCTAGTGGGGTTGCCTGTGATGTTTGAAATGGTTGTTGATACATGTATACTAACTATAGATTCCCTGTGTGCTTATTTCTATATTGGGGTATGGATCTCATTACTTCGTGTTCTCCTCCCATATGTCTGCCAATGAGCAGATCCGGTTCCAGATCTACTTGACGATGATTTGGGTGTCGTACTTGATTGCCATTTATGCCGGGCCCGGGACGCCACCGCCAAACTTCGAACCAAGTCCTGGTGAATGGAGAAGATGGTGTAAGAAGTGTAACAACTATAAGCCAGAAAGAACCCACCATTGTAAATCATGTAACCAATGTGTTTTGCAAATGGACCATCATTGTCCTTGGACATATAATTGTGTTGGACATGCCAACATGGCCCATTTTCTACGCTTTTTGGCATGGATCATCTTCACCACCGGGTTGGTAGTGGTCGAGTTAAGTAAGAGAGTGATCCAATATTACCAAGATAGAGACCTTCCTGTGTACTTGGTAGACAAGAAAGAAATGGTGGCAGTGATTTTTTTGTTGCCAATTACCTTTTTTGTATGTGCTACTATAGTGATTCTCTATCTCCGATGTTTGATAAACATGGGTAAGGGAATGACACAAATCGAGGTATGGGAAATGGAAAGAATCGAATCCCAATTCCATACCGAGAGATTGTGGTTGGCAGTCCGCAGAAACTACTTCAAGTTGCATGGTCAAAAGATGCCGAAATTGACATCATGGAATCAAAATGCTGTGAACGAACAATTGGCAGAAAGAGCAGAAATAGAGTTGGAAGATTGGTCGGAAGAAAATGAAGGAACGAATGACGAGATAAATGATGAAATAAACGAGGAAAGAAACGAGGAACAAGAAACTACTGGTGAGAATCGTAACGAAGAGCAAAATATAAAAAACCAATACCTTGATGAAGACTCGCCAATTGTACCACCTGAATTTACATTGGATGATTTGGTATTCCCATATGATTTGGGAATATGGAAAAACATAACTACCAGCTGTGGATATCCCTGGGCATGGATCTTGCCATGGGGAGGTCCTCGTGGGAGTGGAAGTCGTCCTGAAAAGAGCGAATATATTGACGATGATCAATTGGGATTGCCTTGGCCTCCAGATGGTGGCCATCAAGAAGTGGCAACCAGTAACGATTCCGATGTTCTGGCGAGTTCGGTCACCAACTACCAAGAATTGGCAGTACTTAGAAAGAGACTTGATCCAAGATCCACCATGCAAAGAAAGGAATGGGTCAATGATCTAGGAGAAAAGTTGGATGATTTTGGGGTAGATGTGGATGCAGAGGATGAAAATGATGAACTATTGGGTACACAAGAAACAGGTAGGTGATAAAACTCAACACTAGATAATCAATAAAAAAAAAAAAAAAAAACTTCTGAACTCTATAGAATGATTGTGATCTTAAATAGATCTTAATTTGATATTGAATTTGAAATTGACATCAAGTATTGAAATTTCGGACCTGAATATTGATATTGAAAAATCGAAATTTGAAAATTTCGAACTAGGATCACATCTAATTTGAAGATTCCCAACTGGGCGATTTTCGGTTCGATTACTTCAATTTAGATTGTTGTCGATTGTTGTAGTGTAATTTACTTTATTACACCTCTGAGTATCTCTGACAAGAACGTGACCTCAGCGATTAGTACGTGCTTCTGGAGAAGTAGGTGGAATTATCCACAGGTTAATCGATATACTTGGGGTCATATCACGTGCGAAGTGGTGATTTAGACCAATAATTGCTGATTTAAACTTTGAAAAAGGAGACAATATAAGAAGGGGTATATCTGGCTGAATAGTGTTTTTGTTAGTTATACTTAATCAATTCTCGTATAATGTCTGCTCCACAACATACTTCTTTGAGATTGGGTTCTACCGCCCCAGATTTCACCGCCGAAACCTCCAATGGACCAATTTCGTTCCATGAATACGTTGGCAAAAGTTGGGTAGTGTTATTCTCTCACCCAGATGACTTCACTCCTGTCTGTACCACCGAATTGGGTGCTTTTGCCAAATTGGAACCAGAATTCGCCAAGAGAGGTGTCAAGTTGATTGGTTTGTCTGCCAACAACACCGACTCTCACAAGGCCTGGATCAAGGACATTGATGAAGTTACTGGTTCCAAGTTGAACTTCCCTATCATTGCCGATGCCGACAGAAAGGTTGCCCATCAATTCGATATGATTGATTACCAAGATGCTTCCAATGTCGATGACAAGGGTGTTCAAATGACCATCAGATCTGTTTTCATCATTGATCCTTCTAAGAAGATCAGATTGATTTTGGCTTATCCTGCTTCTACTGGTAGAAACACTGCCGAAGTCTTGAGAGTTGTTGACTCCTTGCAAACCGGTGACAAGCACAGAATTACCACCCCAATCAACTGGGTTCCAGGTGATGATGTTATCGTCCACCCATCAGTTTCCAATGAAGAAGCTAAGACCTTGTTCCCTAAGTTCAGAATCATCAAGCCATACTTGCGTTTGACTCCTTTGGACGTTAAGGAACAAAAGTAGGTAGATCCACGTTAATGTACAAGTTCGAAAATCAATGTAGAGAAAGATAAGCCGGTGCAAACGAACGACGGAGGCCATGGCCATTTGACCTAGTCCCTTCATATACTACGGCCCACCCGTTCTAGGTATCACCCTTACCTATGACATGTCTAAACCCCACCATTGACTCGTTAGCTTTATTATTCTGCCGGCTAAAAAAGTCAAATTTCTACATCACGATATGACCTTTTCCTTTATTTCCGATAATGTACAGAGAAGTGAAAAATATAATACAATATACGTTACATGAGAATATCACCATCTCCCGATTGGCCGCGATGGTCGTCGAATTCCTCGTTGTGGTCACTCATTCCAAAGTAGTTTTCGTGTTCCTGTTCGAACTGTTGTTGAGGTGGTTGAAGTTGTGGAGGGGTAGAAATACCTCCATAGCCATCGACTACATAGTTTTCGGCCTCGTCGCTGGGGCTGAGCTTTATCGAGCTGGTCCGGCGCGTAGGAGATGCTGAATCCGGGCAGCGTATTGGGTTTTGGTGATATTGGGTATTTCCGCCGTAGTTGTTATACAAAGATTGTGGAGTCGATGGGTAATTGAGCTCCTCTTGAGGTGGGCGTTGACTCTGCAAAGAAATATCGTCAAATGAAGCGTCTTCGAACTTGGTCACCGACTCGCCTGTTTCGGGGTGGTTATATTGTCTGAGCGATCCCCAGGGGGTTATTTTCACTATCCCACCGTCAGGATGTGCGTATACCGGCCATTCATTCGACGTGGTGTATTCGGTATCTTGTTTCTCAATGTTCTTGGTCTTTTTGGCAGAGTCTGATGCCAGTTCGTCTCTTCTTCTTTTGGTTACGAAACTCATCCCACTACTGGTGCTTAAATTATTTTGTGTGTTTACGTTCACTAAAGGTGGGGGATTAATAAGGTAGATGGGGTAGAAGACGTGCTGGTGTGATGTAGGACGATAATAATCGATGTCCAGGTTACTCTGGATGTGAAAAAAAATCTCGGGGAATACCTAGGACTATATATGTCCAAAAGCAGCATCGACAGAATGCGACACCATCAGCGGGTCGCAGCAAATGCGACGGTAGCAGGATATGCCAGTGGGAATGCAACTTGTGAAGTCAGCTTTCTCGCGCGACTAAAACACACGCGCCGAGGCTGGCTGACGGCCTAGATGCGATGCCTGTAGTGTTAGCCGCCGGAATACGTGCGTGATGTGTGGGAGTATTGCACGTGACCTCGGGAATTTCCATTCATCTCTTTATTTGCTCCTTTCTTTTTTCATTGCTTTTAAATTTTTTATGTAATGGTTTCATTGGACGTGTATATAGAAAAGGGTGTGGTGTGTATATAGGATAGGAGGAGGAAATGACGGTAGAGGGAGATGCCACGCTCACGCTGAAATGCTCTACACAGTACAGTACAGTATAGCATAGTATAGTACAGTACAGTGGGGTGTTTTTTCTCCCTCGCACCTTCATTGCCCAATTGGGTAAGTAATGAAAAACATATTTGGTTCCAGGTCACGCGATCGGTGTTCACCTGACACTTCACTCACGTGCCCGGTCACCTGCTTTTGCTCGTTTTTTTCCGCCAATGAACATACATCATTTTCAAATTCATCAATTAATTTTATCCACTAACCACTGTATACATTGTATACTAACGAGTGAATCATCATCCCTTTAATAGAAATTCCATACCACACACTCATATCATTCCTCGTCTACACATATCGTCACAATGTTGAGAGCCAGATGTATATCCTCAGCACTTCGTGCCAGAACATCGATAATAAACTCCACCACCAAGTCATTTTCCACAATCTCTAGATTGAATGCTGGAGCTGAACAAGAAGCCAAACCATTCCACAATGCTATGGGTCAACATGCCCAACGTTTCTCAGCGGAACCAGGAACCTTGGGCAAAACCACTTTTTCTGAAGTCATGGATGAAGTTGATATGGTATGGGGCAAAGATGACGATCCAAAGAAGGTAGAAAAGCAAAACACCAAGATCAGACATTTCACCATCAATTTTGGTCCCCAACATCCAGCTGCTCATGGTGTGTTGAGATTAATTTTGGAATTACATGGTGAAGAAATTGTTAGAGCTGATCCTCATGTTGGTCTTTTACATAGAGGAACTGAAAAATTGATTGAATCAAAAACTTATATGCAAGCTTTACCATACTTTGATCGTTTAGATTATGTTTCCATGATGACCAATGAATTGGTCTTTGCTCTTGCTGTTGAAAAGTTGCTTAATGTTGAAGTTCCTTTAAGAGGTCAATATATCAGAACATTATTCGGTGAAATCACCAGAATCTTGAATCATTGTATGTCTGTTTTATCACATATTATGGATGTCGGTGGTTTAACTCCTTTCCTTTGGGGGTTCGAAGAAAGAGAAAAGCTTATGGAATTTTATGAAAGAGTAAGTGGTGCTCGTTTGCATGCAGCTTATGTCAGACCAGGTGGGGTGGCACAAGATTTACCAGTTGGTTTATTGGATGACATTTACATGTGGGCAACTCAATTCGGTGATAGAATCGATGAAACTGAAGAATTGGTTACCGATAACCGTATTTGGAAAGATAGAACTGTCGATGTCGGTGTTGTGACCGCAGATGATGCTCTTAATTACGGTCTTTCTGGTGTCATGTTGCGTGGTTCTGGTATTCCTTTCGATATTAGAAAATCCCAACCTTATGATGCTTACCATTTGGTTGACTTCGACGTTGCTGTTGGTCTCAATGGTGATTGTTACGATCGTTATTTGATCAGAATGGCTGAATTCAGACAATCTTTACGTATCATTTTCCAATGTATTAATGATATGCCGGAAGGTCCAGTTAAAGTGGAAGACTACAAGATCTCCCCACCTCCAAGATCTCTTATGAAGGAAGATATGGAAGCTTTGATTCACCATTTCTTATTATTCACCAAGGGTTTTGCTGTACCACAAGGAGAAACCTATACTGCTATTGAAGCTCCAAAAGGTGAAATGGCTGTCTACGTTGTTTCCGATGGTTCTGAAAGACCATACAGATGTAAGATTAGAGCTCCAGGGTTTGCTCATTTAGGTGCTTTCGACCATATTTCTAGAGGTAACTTATTGGCCGATGCTGTTGCTATCATTGGTACCATGGATTTGGTCTTTGGTGAAGTTGATCGTTAATTTCACTAATCATAGTAACTTGCATTCCCCATCACACCCAAAAACCATGTCTATACCATAATCTATTCTAATTGTTTTGTTTTAGATAGCTATTGTAGTATTTAGATAGAGATCGAAATTTTTTATAAATAAAGATCAAATGACAAGTATTGTAGTTTAGTAGGTTCGATGTTATTACTAATGAATTGCACTATAAAGTAGATATAAAGAGCTTCCAGCGCCCCCTAGGACCATACATATCTTAAAGAATGCCCCATTGGTATCTTCGTCTGTATACGTCAGCTGGGGTCCCCTATACATATACTGATGATTGGCATTACTAGAAGCATTAGATTGCAGGGCAAATGTTTGGGTTTGAGCTGCAGACCCCGTCAGGTGATGCACATGTCTCATCAAGTGTTTGGTTATAAGTTCTTCACTTAACTTCTCACCCAGCTTACTTAATTGTTGGATGATCTTTTCTCGATCATCATCTGAGATATACTTATTGATAATTCTCTGTTCGAACTTGAGATTTCGAAGTAAATGCTGGTTATAATCAAAATGGGGCACGTCGAACCGATCTCCATAATTGACGTGTTGACCTGAAAAGGTGGATTGTGGATCGTGTTGATCATGGCCAAAGTGAACTTTATGACGTCTGGTATTAAGTCCTGAAGGGCTGTATGAAGTATCAGATTTCGATCTGGAATAGTATTTAGCTTCTCCATAGTATTTGTTGTGCCATTCACTCTGGGGCGATCGTCTACTATGGAATTGGCTGTTGCCGTTGGTAGAAGGCGAACTAACTCTGAGATCTAGATCGTATTGCTTCTTTCTCTTTATATCTTTAAGCGTGTCGTAAGCAGACACCATTTTGACGAATTTGGAATTATTGACTTCCTTTTCATCACCAGTAAGGTGGGCATTCAAGTCCGGGTGATATTTCTTACTTAATTTCTTAAACTGGGCCTTGATCTCTTTGATGGAGGCATTATGAGGAAGTTCAAGTCGGTCATAGTGATTGATATTGGAATCTTCAGAACCGCAAACAGAAGTACTATATTGCCTCCGTATTTTTATACAGGAATAATAGGGATATAGCCACGAATTCTTTATAACAGACATGAAGCAGAGAATAAGTGACTGACCGGAGTTCAATAAAGAAGCTGATGCGATTTCGCAAAAGACCATATATCAAAGTGTATATTAGTTGGTATGGTAGGTATATTGATATAGTAACAGTGCTTCTCCATAAGTAATGAAACAAGAATCATCCGTGATAGTTTAGTGGCTAGAATTACCGCTTGTCGCGTGGTAGACCGGGGTTCAATTCCCCGTCGCGGAGTTTGTTTTTTTTGCTATCATGATTGCTCTGGTTTTATGATTTTAAAATATCTGCTTACTTGACTTATGCATGTAATATGTAGATTAGGGTATAAAGTATCGCATGTAAAACTTCTAGAAAATCACGGGTAGTTTTTTTTTTAAGCGGGATTGCTCCCGAGTTGTGCTATGCTCTTAGAAATCCGTTGGCACTTCTTTCTGTTTATTCCTGGCTTGTAGAATTTCTGTTTCCAGGTGTCTTTGTTGTATAACACTCGTGAAATTCACAATGCCCCTCTCCGCAATGCCGCAGACCCCCCGATTCGTAAAAGATATTTGTGCACCCAAAAGATAATCATGCAAAAGAAATTCATGAGGAATTCCACGGTGTGAGTACAAATAGGCTAGCCTTCATTAAAGAGACGAAGAGGTCCTCATAGACTAAGTAGCATATACCAATGTATTGGGAGACGTCTTCCATCTGTAAATGAAGTTATTCGGGAAACACATTCCATAGATTATGGCTTCATCGAATAACCCGGTAGTCGGTGTTTTTGCAAGTATTTCTTGATTTCTGTCTCACCCATCGTCATTCGTTACGTAATCTTGCAATTGTGAATCCTCAACCACCAGGGACAAAAGTAAAATCAATCAACACAGTTTTGTCATCACCCAAATAATCACCACCCAATTAGAACTAGTTTCGATACATTTCAACACCTCAAAATAACGCTTCAATAACTACCGGATCCATCAGTTTCTTAATCCGTTTTCAAAAACCAAACAAAGTATTTTCAACCTCATAGAAATTTTATATCCTCCCACTTTGTTTTCCCCCATTAGAAGTAATCACATTATTTGTTGGTAGCTTGTCATAAATATATAACTCTTCATATCCTCATCACATCATCACATCATCATGAGTTCCAAATCCGCTGCTGCCATCTTACAACGGCAATTTAAGGACCTTACAGACCCAAAAAAAGGTATTCCTTCCTTCCACATTGAGTTGGATGATGATAATATCTTTCTTTGGAATGTTGGAATCATGGTATTAAACAAGGATTCCATGTATCATGGAGGTTACTTCAAGGGTCAAATGAGATTTCCTAGTGATTTCCCCTTTGCGCCTCCAACCTTCAGATTCACTCCTGCCATCTATCACCCAAATGTATACCGGGACGGTAGATTATGTATCTCCATTTTACATCAAGGCGGAGACCCTACTTCAGACGAACCTGACAGTGAAACATGGACCCCAGCACAGACCGTGGAATCCGTCCTCATATCTATCATATCACTTTTGGAAGATCCAAACGTGTCATCACCCGCCAATATCGACGCTTCGGTGGAATTAAGAAAAAACCCCGATGCTTACAAAAAGAAGGTTTTGCAAGAGGTTGAACGCTCCAAAGCCGATATCCCGGAAGATTTCATCATGCCTGAATCTGAACACTTTGCATATGGTAGCAATAATGCCTCCAACAAAGAAATGGAACATGAACCAGTGGACGAAGATTTTTGGTACGACAGCGAAGAAGAAGAAAGCTTTGATGAAGAAAGCTTAATGGATGATATGGAAGATCATAACGAAGACGATGACGAAGAAGAGGAAGAGGAAGATGACGTTGACATGGTTGGAAAGTAAGGCATTATCTTAGCATCAATTTCTGCCCCCTCTTCACTTCACGATTTTTGTTCCCTCTCTTGCATTCTTAATTCTTTTCTTATCAGCTTATATTACTACGTTTTACCTTTTGGTTGTTTAATAAATATTAATCTAATAAAGTTGTAGTTTATTCGAGTATATATAATATCGAATAGACGAGTAGCACAACCATGGCCATTCAAAAGACGATAGCCCGAGCATTGGACGATTAGATAATGATGTTTCAAACTCATTCTTCACACAGACCTCCAAAGGCACATACACGGCATTATTACCTCTTCTATATCGTTACTTCATCTCTCAGTCTCTACTTCCTCTGTAGCCTCTTTTTCCTTTTTTATATGCATAAATTCATTACCCTTTGTTATACCCCTTCAACCCTTCATTGAGTGCCCTGCTAACATTATCAACCTTCAATTTGGCTACTGCATCGGGATACTCTTCGTGATAGAATAATACAATGTAGAGTCCATGCTCGTCTCCCCCATCCACTTCCAATTTCTGAACCACTAATTTCAACCCCTTTTCAACCTCCAATAAACTCCAGGTATCATCTTGTAAATGATTATATCCAATAAGCGAGTATATTCTGAGGCTATCGGCAGATAACCCCAACTCTGTCAATAAGATCGAATTAAGTACAGTGGTTAGTGGAATCCCACTGGATGAAAGTAATGATAATGAAAGGGGCGAGCTAGCCAAGGTGGTTGAGGCTAATGTATGTGTATTCTCCAGTGCTATAGGAGTAAGTGCTTGCGAAAGCAACTTTGATATTTGCTTCAGTTGTAACATATCGGCTCCAGTGTGTTTACCCAATGGCCATGGTAAATTGTGTGTCTGGTTCTTTATCTGAGGTAACGAGGTTATCTGCAGGATGTGCTATTCCCAATCCGGAAATCAATTAATCGTAGTAAATACCAACTGAAAAAAATTGTAGTTAAAGAGAATGTTGAGTAGTGAGGTTTACGAAAGGGGTTAATTATGAACCATTATGTTGAATCACCAATTATCTATATTTATATATTTTAAATTTCTGGTGATGCTGCTGCTATTTTTATTCATTGTTTTCGCAACCAAATTATGAAAGCAACACCTTTAATCTCCTAAACCTCTTTGAATAAGAAGTTCGTATCTAATTTCTATTCGCTATTCTATTCTTCATGGTATACCAAACTTGACCTCTCACAAGGTGAACAAACCAGTTCTCTTCTTACCAAATGGATAGACCACCAATGCGGCTGCGAAAAGCCCCACACTAATACCAATGGACACTTCCACCATGGTGACACCGAAACTCAATGAACCTCCAGCAGTAGAAGTGCTGGAACTGTCTGTTCCATTACTTTTGGTGATTTTGTCTGCGGCTTGGATACCTGAAACCAAACTACTTTGGGAAGCAATACCGGAAGGAACTTGGACAAAAATAGCTGGAAGCATAGCACTGACTGCCATTCCCTTCCATATTCTGGAATATAAGTTCCCTAAAATACCCACAATAAATGCACCAATACAAGCTGTAAATTCTGTGACTTTTGAAAAATGTTTCCCTGTGAAATAATTCCCAACGTATCCCACACAGGAGATGAAAATCATAACAGGAAGTTGTTCCCAACGAGCTTGATTAATAAGTCCCAAACTAAGTGAGAACAATGGCACAAATAGAATTCTCCACTTGTCATCCATAGCATGATGAGGAGCACACAGGTTAGCGGAAACCCCATGTTTATCAACCCAACCATATAAGGCACCACCTAAGGTGATCCCGAACCCAATAAACAAGGAATAAATGATGGCATAGAACATTCTAACTGAACCAGCCACCAAATTCCGTGATTGTAATTCTAATGAGCCACACAAAATGATATAACCAGGCAAAATCAACGCTAGAGAACCTTGCGCAATGGCAGAGAAACAGAAGATTTTTCCTCCATGAATCGAGCCAATAGCCCGGGTAATGAAAGCCACCACAATAGAAGCAGAGACTTCAAACACAGAGGAGTATAAATTAGAAATTGAAGACACGAAAAACTGCAAATACCCAACACAACAACCTACTCCAAATGCAATAGGAAGATCAACCCAACCACCTCCAAAAGCAAACGGACATACCATGGCTGATCCAATCCCATAGATAAGCACACATAACCAAGGCGGATAGATGTTTTTGGATCTCAATAATTCTTCTAATTTGAAGGCTGCATCTTCAACACCAACGATATCATGAACGACGCTCTTGTAAATTTTATGTGCATCTGATAATTTGGATAAGTTCAACCCCTGGGCACATCTAACCAAATGGACTTCGGAGGTTCTTGTAGCTGCATCACCAAAAGAAATAATCATACACCCCGGTAAATAAATAAATTGTCCATCTATCTCTAACACTCTACTAGTCATCACCATATATTCTTCCAATCTGTGAGTTGGTGCTCCAAACAACATAAGAGCCCTACACATTCTCATGATAAACCTTTGTCTTTGAAGAATGTCTGCTATGTGGACGGTGATTCTAAGTTTTTGTTGTGCCTTCTTGCTGTTTTTAAGCTTTTTCTTGGCCTTATTGATGTTAGTCTTCTTAGGTGCCTTTGGACGGGCATTTTGGAAAGACGGTAAATTCAAACCTTCACCCTCTAGTTTCTCGTCCATCAGCCCCAGATCATCTTCATCAAATTTCACGGCATGTGCCTTCTTTCCATGGGGAATCTTATTTGAAATCATTTTGGGGGCATACTTGATTCCGTTTTTTAATTTGGTGAAATCCATATGAGATCTTGGCTCCAAGTTATCTGAGAATGTACTCTCGTCAGCCAATGTTGTTCCGGTTACTCCTGTTCCTGATGTTCCCCTGGACGTAAAACTACTACTTGACTTGCTCTCTTGGGGATTCTGATACAACCGTAATAATGATGACAAGACACCGGCATGAACATGCTTAGGTGGAGCGATATAACCGTCTCCATTATCTTCATCTAGCAAAAAGTCATCTTGTAGATCATAATTATCATTTGTTTCTCTACGAAGGAAAATGTCTGGATTTGGAGCATAAAATTCGTCATTTCTCAGAGTGGATTCAGGTTCACTCTCATTATCCCTGTTGTTGAGTAAATTGACTGTAGATCCCTCTTCTTCACCTCTAGAAGAATTTTCGGGGCTTTGAGAAAGTGCATTTCTTGCACTTTCTGGCATATGGACAGAAATCAACTTCTTAGCTTCCTGGTTAAGTTGATCGAAATTCATCTGTTGCATTTCAATGGCCCCTGGTTCTTCGCCGACCTTTTCTTCTTCATCCAATTCTCTTTCACGAGAATTGTGGGATGCGCCTGGAACCAATCCTCCCCCACTAAGACTTCCTTGGTTCCCAATACTCATGACACGTCCCAAGAATGTATCGGTATTAGATGTTTCTTGGGGTGCATAACCTGGAGCAAATGCATGATCTGCTAGGGACATCTTACGGAGAATACCTTTGATGCCTCCCAGCTTTTCTTCACTAGTACCAGAAGAGTTGAGGGAAGTTCTTCCCCGTAAATCGGCCAAATCCGTTTCGTGATTATCGGTTTGGTGTAACGAACTTTTGGATTTTTTTGAGGACGACGAGGTAACTTCATGGATGTCTGAATTGTCATCTGAATCCGATTGGACCAAATTATGAGGCTGGTTTTCAAAAGTTTTGAAATTGGGTACTCTATTAGTAGTTGGATCTTCAGATTCTACACCGTCAGATTCGGAACTAGAATCGTAATCATAACCACCAGAAGCAGTCGGATTATTACCAATGGCAAAATTGGGTAAATTTTCATTGGTTGGCACATCATCCAAATCTTCTAAATCCGAATCAGATAAGGTTGTGTTAGATGCATTACTGATAATAGTATCTCTTGGGGTGTACAGATCCGGGAAACGGACTGATTTACCACCCTTAAGTTTCTTCCCAGCTTTGGCCAAGTTTGAACGGGATGAGTTTTTTTGATTTTGACGTCTGTAGCTTTCTAGGTTGAGATTTGGAATTTGAATATTGGAAGTATGCTGATTTGACGTGCTTTCGTCAGAACTAGTACTATAATCTTCGCTAGGACGAGACATGATTGAAATATGGGGTGGTATTTCAAGACGTGGGGGGTCCGGGATTGAAACTAGAAATGAAAGAAGAAGAAGCGCCTTAAAAGTAGGATCCAAAACGTAGTGGTATCGAATGTTAATGGATGATTTCGTCAGCCATCCCGTGAACGATCTAATATGAAGGAATTTCGAGGGTAGAGGATCGGGTCGGTTACGTAAGTACTTTTGCTACGGTTGGCTCCCAAGAATGTAAGATGCGAAGAACAAAATAATCTCCTAAGGAGGTGAAAATGTTTGCATCCATGACGTATGCCAACAATACTATTTATAAATATGTAAGTAATGAAGTGATTAACAAAGGCGGCTTTTTTGGAAAAAGATATGCACAACTTTAATTGCAAAATCGTACGAAGAAACTACGCCATGTATTTGTGTGATACTTTGAAACATATGCGTGTGTGAAGATTGCTATCATGAAACTTTTTGCATATGATTAAAATAATATTCCAATTGCCCCCCCAACCATTAACTAACCCTTTGTTCCTCCCCATCCCTTACTTGTTTCGTATCCTAGTACTAACTTTCCTAAAAAACCTTCGGCGTTTAGATCGTTGAACCCGTGCCTGCATATGTAGAAACGTGTAGAAATGTGTCTCAAGTTCGGATAAAGTTCGGGTTCAGGATCTGACTACATATGGCAAGATATCGATTTGGCGACTTCGAAAAGGCAGCATGGCATCTTAGGTAGATTTTTTTTTCTGGTGATATATTATAAATATAGGTTAACTATATTAACGTGCGTGTATATATACTATATTATGTTTTTAATGAGAAGATAGGTATTTTTGCATCATTTTTATCACCTCTATCATCTACTTTACACACATTCACCTGTCATCTCTTCCACCTGTAACTTACATTATTTCACCTCAAACACTTTCCTCCCATTGTACTCCACACCATTCCTCAATATACCCGACAGCATTCTCGTCAAAATTCTCTACTGGCATGTAATCTTCAACGTCGCTACATACGATAATTGTCCCCCACGACATTCCGTTCAAAATATCTTGCACAGAGGCTGTGGTCTCGTCAATCTGTTCCAAGTCAATAATAGCTTTCGGCATCAATTGTAACTCGAATTGTCTGGATGACGAAGGATTGTATGCTGGTGCTGCAATATTCCATTGCTTGCCACTGAACTTACTGGCTATATCATCCTTGCCACTATATAATAATGGTCTTCCACCAAGATCGTATCTCAATACTTGACCTGGATTGTGATTCACAGTGGTGCTGAAGGCTTCAAAGTATTTATCATCCAACATGTTGGAAATCTTAGCAGCTCCTGGATCTAAGCTTGCTCCACTTTGTGACACGTTGGATCCTCTTCTTCCACTACTACCTTGTTCTTCCTTGTTGACATCCACGTCAATAAGATGCTTGTATTTTTCCAATTCAGGTTCCACAGTGGTTTTCTTGAATTTCTCTTGGTCAACGTAGATAAAGCTTCCGTTATATGTTGGAAGGTCTTCGTACCTCTTTGGTTTACTGGCAGTTTTTGGTTGTGTAAGTTTTTCTGCAAGTGATTGTTCTTTCTTCACTTCTTTCTTCACTTCTTTCTTTTCTTCGTTCTTTTCTTCGTTCTTTTCAACCTTTTTCGTTTCCTCCTTCTTGAAAGGATTATCGAACGGATTGGAAGAGCCAGAGGCAGAAGATTTTGCTGCAAATGGATTGTCAAATGGATTGGATGCAGTTTTGGCATTGTTGAATAAATCCTTGGTCAAATCTTCATGTAACTTCTTTGTGTTTTCCATACGTAACTTTTCATCCAAATCCTTAGCAACTGCATCATCTTGTTCCTTTTTGATCAAGGCCACTCTTTCTGGATCTTTGGAAATCCCCCTGACGGCTTTGACACTTCCTTTCTTTCTGGAACATTGTGCGGAGTTCTTACATCCAAAGATGTAAATCACTCTATCATACAATTTCCCATCGATGGGAGCAAATGCTTGTAATAACAATGCAAGTTTCTTTCCACAATTATCACAAGTCACTGAGCGTTCATTAGGTTTGGAGTCTGGATGTAACCAAATAGGTTGTCCTCCAATGAATGTATCTTCGATAGTAGGAATATCTAAGTCGTTTGATTTCTCACCTTCGGCAACTATTGGACCATCCACAAATCCCAAGTACACTTCCGATTTCTGTGACTCTTCAATAGACTCCTCGTCGGAGGAATATTCATCGTGTGAAGACATGTTTGTGAGATGAGCTGGAGGATTAACTTGGGCGCGATGAGAATCAATCTTGATGGTCTCATTTGGTAGTGTAATTTGGACCTTTACTATGTCCACCACACTAAAGATACCCAATAATATTCTACTAATAGTTTACATTTGTTATCCCTAGTTAAGGATCTATTTACTTTTAGTTTCTATTTACTTGATCCTTCTTCTCTCTTCGTCTTATTTACATTCTATCACAAAAACCGTTGATGTTCTACTTCTTCGTAAACTTGAATGGTATCTCCACCTTCAAATTTGTCCCAATGATCAAATGCAATACCACACTCGTTGCCCTTTCTGGCTTCTGAGATATCATCCTTGATATGCTTCAAAGATGTAAGTGTACCTGTATACATAAGTTGGTCCTTGCGGTGTACCTTCACCTTTGACGTCTTCTTAATCATTCCGGTACTCACCTTACATCCTGCAATCTTGACCTTACTCTTTTTCACGGAAATAACAAACACATCTTTGACCTCTACTTCTCCCAAAATCTTAGTTTCGATTCTTGGCTTCAAATGTGACGTAAGTTCGGTGGTCACATCTTCTATCAATCGGTAGATAATGTTATGTTCTTTGATTTCTACCCCATCTTTGTCAGCCTTATTGGCAATTGGTTTAGGTACTTTGATGTTGAAACAGAAGATTTTAGCATCCAACGTTTTGGCCAAGTCAATTTCAGATTCAGTAGGTGCACCAGCTCCATGACTGATTACAATCGATTTGACTTCCTCGTTTCCGAGTCCATTTATACTCTCCTTGATCGCTTCTGCTGATCCGAAAACATCAGATTTCACAATGTACTTGACATCAATAGTAGGCTTGGTTTTGTTGCTCTCGCTGTCAAGAATAGATGCATCCAATCCTGCAAGCTTTAGTTCGTTGATCTTTTCAAGATGCTTGGTTTCTTGAATCTCTTCTTGCCTCTTAGTATTAATGCTTTCGATATCTCTACTGGCTTGGATTTCTTTGGCTCTAGCAATACGATTATTAATAACCTTCTTGGCTATCAGCTCGTTCTTGGCTTGTAAAATTTGGTCACCACTATCGGGTAATTCTTTCCATCCCCATATTTGTACTGGGGTGGAAGGGCCTGCTATTTTCACAGGCTTTCCATGTTCATCCTTCATTCCTCTCACTTTACAATATGTATTTCCGGCAACCAAAATATCACCAGCTTTAACACTTCCTCTACGTACCAATACGGTAGCAATGTTTCCCATTCCTTTAACAACTTGGGATTCAACAACCCATCCTTCAGATTGGATATTGGTTTGCTCGGCTTTGAATTCGCTCATTTCACTCAATGTAATAACGGCTTCTTCCAACTTGTCCATATTCAACCCAGTCTTTCCTGATACTTTCACAGTTTGGGTTTCTCCACCATAATCTTCGATATCAATATCTTGGGCTGCAAGATCTCCCAACACTTTTTCGGTCTTTACTCCAGGCTTATCGCATTTATTGATGGCAACAATCATTGGAACACCCGACTTCTTTGCATGTTTGATTGCCTCAATAGTTTGTGGCATCACCGAATCATCAGCAGCAACTACCAAAATTACAATATCAGTTACAATAGCTCCTCTTTCTCTCATCTTAAGGAATGCAGCATGTCCAGGAGTATCCAAAAAGGTGATTTTCTTCTTGGAAATAGGAGTTATCACCGAAAATGCACCAATATGCTGGGTAATTCCTCCGAACTCGTCATTAACAACGGTAGTTTTCCTCAAATAATCTAAGATGGTAGTCTTCCCGTGATCAACGTGTCCCATTATGGTTACAACAGGGGGTCTTTCCTTCAAAAGTTCGGGTTTTTCAGGTTCTGGAAATAAATCTTCTTCAAAATTTTCATTGATAATCACCTCGAAGTTGTACTCATCTGCAATTAAAGATGCATTCTCTTTGTCCAAAATATAGTTGTGTCTTATGTCTTCAAACCCAAGACCTTCCAATTTCTTCAAAACATCATTAAGGGGCGCATGCATGGTGGTGGCAAGATTCGATACAGTAATAAATGGCGGTAATTGAATCTTGATGGGATCTTCACTTTTGGTCTTTTTTGTTGCTTGTTTCAGATGTCCTTTGTACGAAGATGATTTTGATGAAATAGGTTTGGTTGCAGGTGCTTGTTTTTCTCTCAAGGACTTTCTAATTGCTTCATATGTCTTTGCTTTATCCGCCGTTGGGTTTGGTTGGTTAGGCTTCTGGTTGGGGCCAGTTTTGTTATTGAATGATTTTCTTGGTTCTTTTTGGTACTTTTGAGCAAACCTATTGAGTTTTGTCTTTTCAGGGTCACCAGTTGTCGCTTTTTGATCTCCATTCCTGTGGCCGATTTTTGTCAGTTCTTTCTGTTGAACATTTTTGGTACTTGGATCAATTTTTGGTGCATTGGTCTTCTTTTGTCCAAATTTCGATATTCCTCCTCCCACTCGAGGCAAGTTCTTTAGGAAGTCAGAATACTGTCTGGTCTGATTATACCTTCTACTTCCTAATCCGGCAAGTTGCCCTAGTAGTCTGGTTTGTCTTATCATTACTGGCACAATACTAGGTAAATTTTTCACAGAAAATTGAGACTGTTTTGTATACAAAAAAAAATCAAAACTACTGTAACCCCATATTGTTTAGCACGTCTATTCCTACAAACTAATTACTAAAACTCTTCTTTTATGCACGTCTATTCGTTTCGTATATAATTACTCATGCAAGGTTATTGAGTTACTTTCCTGTTTTCCACTTCGACTTTCTTTTTATTGGCCCCTTCAATTTCCATACATGTTGTAATCACCATTGGAGGTTATGTACCCCAAAGATTTACTTTCATTCAATGTAGCAATAAGTTTGTCAATATCCCTGAAATTCCGATCGTCACATGCAAAGTTTCGGTGACGATTGGATTTGATATGGTCTTCGAAGTGATCATATTTGACTCGACAATTCTCACAATATCCGGGAACCATGTCTTTATCTTCCTTTTGAGACTTATCACTCCGTCCAGATCTTTGTTGTTGTTTCTTCATGATAATTCTTCTCTTTAGGTTATTCAAGTTTCGTGATGGTACTTGCGACACCATAGGTCCCAATCCATTGCCTTGTGCTGCACCACTATTTAATGTTGTATCCATTGAAAAACTCATGGCATTCGAAGCCCCATTGTATCCAGAAGCTATCACATCAAAGAATTTGGAATTGGATGCTATACATGATGAATTTCTCATCAATGGAACCGGATTTCCAATCAATTGATTTGGATTTTTGATTACTGGATTTTCTGTCTCTGTATCTTCTTCCTCTTCTATTACTTCTTGGTTCTCCTGGTGTACTGGATATGACTCTTCCTCCAGCATGCTTAATTTCTTGGAGTAACTTGAATGACTGATGGTATTTTCATCGTCATTAATTTTGTCTGTACTTGTGCTGGTACCGCTGAAGCCAGAAATATTTAATATAGCAGAATCTTTCACGGTATTTAGAATTTCATAAGTGCTCTTTTTTAACAAAGCTCGATACTCTTTAGTGGCTTCAAACTTTTGTAATCTTCTCAACTTTTTTCTTTCATTATTATTATTATTGTTATCAGATGCATCAAATATAAATGGACATTTTCCGTCCAAGGTAAGGTGAAGAACCGGATAGTTCTCATCATTCCATTCTCTTACAGCTATTGGTCTGACTTTCTGCGACAAATCGTACACGTATAAGTAATTCTTATCCAAATAGTGCAAATCATCTCTTTTAGCATTGGGGTCTCTATCATTAGAACCGTAGATCTTTTCCTCTTTCAAAAGGGTATATAAATTATCTCGGTGTTTTTTGCTATCTGCAACAGTTGTAGATGTCAATGTGGTGCTAGCATTATTAGAGGTGGAAGTAGCATTCTCATCAGTAGTAGTGGCATTCGTATTAACTCCTAAATTCTTGAGGAACCGAAACACTTTGTCATAGTCCCAAACTTTTATTTTAAGTTGTGAAACGTTGGAGAATATATCATTGGAAGGATAACTTTTATGTGGGTTGTAAGATCTCCGTGAAATGATGATGGTCACGTCGTTGTCGTAAAATGGAGTTACTTCACAACCTACCTGCCTCAAATACTTCGATGCTTTGCGAAATTCTGACAATTGTACAGGATTGTATTCGGTGACTCCTTCGAAGTAAACAGTGGATTCTTTCATGATCTTTCTCCATTGTTGTTGCCAATGGTATAGTTCTTCTCCTGCCAATCTGCCTACATTTTTATTCTGTTGTTGGGTGGTTTGTTGGACTTCGAGTTTCTTTTTATGTGGCAATTGATGGCGTTGAAGATACTGAAGGTGACGATCATTAGTGGCAGTGTTGGGGGTCAAGATGGGCTTCTGTAATGTGGCCAACGATTTTTGTGCTTGAATATTCAACAAGTTGGAGGATGCTAAGGGTTTTTCAATGGAGGTAGTATCATTATTCGTTATTTGTAGTGGGTTTGAAGCTACTGGCTTGGTATTGTTTAGTTTGGTCTTTTTTAGTACCGGTGACAAAATGTTGCTAGAGGTCTCCTTCAAAGGAAGTCTGGATGTTTGGGTTAACGAATGGAATCGCTTTTTGATATTGGATGTCTGAATATTGGCAGCTTTGACAGCATTGTTGTTATTAGACGAATCCATTTTTATGCCCTTTCAACCAGAATAAGAAACTAAGGGGTAGGCGATTCTTGCAATGTCTGATCGATGCCTGTTTGGTCCTTTCAAGAAAACGATGTTTCGTGATCTGATGCCGTGATGAGTTGTTGTGGAAGCTTGTTTAGAATACCTATTAGCCGCAGTGTGAGAAGGAACAATTTTACGCGTCTAGATTGTTTACGTTATAATGAGGAAAATTGTGCCAATCGACATTGTTCAATTTGTGGTGTACGGGAAGTTAAGAGGAGCTACAGAGATCGGATACAGCGGATGTTTAAACTGCTCTTGGACATATCGAATCCTTGACTGTTATTTGTTCTTTCTAAAGCAGACGTGTGATACTAGTGGCATTCATTCATTAATGGGGCATGGTAGGTTCAGTTTATATGTGTCACGTGACTATTCTTCAAATTAATCGAACTACTTCCCTAAAACCCTCCTGTCGATACTAGAGCAACAGATGTAGGTCATTGATTGAGCCAGCCATCCTTATGAAAAGAGGAAATGCAAAAAAAAGATGGGAAAATAGGTGTTTGGAAGGAATTGCTGGTGTGTTATAATGA